>OZ007578.1:19813160-19930660 GCA_963931925.1 Onchidella celtica
AGACTTCAACCAAGAGCGAGTCCTCAAGACCTGCACGCCGACATCAGATGCTGAAATTGGCTGTATTCAAGGTTTCTTCAGAGTGAACATTGGCGATGATTTTATCAAGGATGCAGAATGTTTGCCTTGCACTGACTGTGCACACATGGGCATGCACGAAGCACAGGCGTGCGATTTGTACTCAGATTCTGTGTGCTGTCCACAACCTGATATATTCATACGCTTAAAGGAAAATGGAAGTTACGAGTGTGTTGCTGAGGGTTCAGAAACTTCTTAAAACCCCTAATAAAATTAAAGTTTGCAGCATGGCATGTCTTAATGACCGCCTTTTAGTTTAATGTGACAAAACATTCACAGATGTCATTATCTTAAGTTTGTATGCTTTGTACATTGGGTCATTTTCTTTTGTGTGTGTGTGTTCTGAAACTGAAATATGGTTAAATATTTTTAAAAAAACTAATGTAACTGCATAATGGAGATATGGTTAAAATATTCTGATAACAAGCATTAATTTTAGTGACCAAAAATTAAGGATGATACATACGCCTGGCAAGTCTAAATAATATTAGAACTAATTACTTGCTCATAATATACATAAATAGGGGTCAGTCTGATTCTGCACTCATAAGTGTGCACTTTCTTATGAATCCACACCATCTAACCACAATGTTGTCAGCGCTGTACAGTGGTAAAAATGATTTAATTACTTTTGTCATTTTTGCCCTGTTGTCACTGCACTCTTATAGAGGGCTGGGTGGGATGATGTGGACAGCAGAGGTGTGTTTGAAAGAGTGGCATATGTATACATGTATGTACGTATGTTGTGAGGCATCATGTAGACTTTTGAAATGCTGTGCTTTCAGACTTTAAAGCCTTTCTTAACTTCTTTTCTTTTTTCCTTTGACCTTTACAGATACTGAGCAATACAGAAACATACAACATATGAGCAAACTATTGTTACTATTTTCATTCTATCACTAGAATTGAAAACTATTCTTCGTGATATTTCTAGACAATTGTCTCCAGAGTTTACATGATTGTGAAATAACTGAAACTTTACCCCATTTCAAATGAAGTCAAAATATAGCAAAAAGGAAAAAAAAAATGCAGAAACCTTTTTCTCGGGTTTTTATCTTTTGTCCTTTCCACATACGCCGTTTGCCATATTCCTAGCTAAATGTAAATCTGAATCGATGTTTTTCTTCCTTTTTACAATTTTAATGTCTGTTAAAAGGATGTTTTACGGTACATGAAATAAAGGAAAGTAACTTTTATCTTAGGAAAAATCTCTTGCATTGTTCTTCTATTTTGCCTTAAAGTTTTGTGCCAGTAAGTTTGTTTTGTTTTTTTTACGTCTTTTTTACTTTTATCCAACAGAGCGAATTATGGTTTTGAGGAAAATCAATTTAACAACACCTGCGTGAACAGCTGTCATTATTATTTGAATGATAATATTTTAAATAATCTGCGCACATAGAAGCATCATAATGGAGCTAGAGGGTGAACATGTAAGCACCCAAAAGTTTATGACTAGGTGACCAAAATTCAGACATTGTGTGTACCGCAGCAATTTCTTGATGATTACTTACATGAACACATCTATTTGGGACAAAACTCAATGTTTAATATTATTTATTTACAATTTTGTTTATTGCTTGCTGCCGGGAAAAAAGTAAGAAAGAGATGTATTTTCTTCGAGCACAACAGAAAAGTATGATCGAAATGTGTTCTGCGCCTTTCTTTATGCATTGGAGATCGAAAATCAACTTTAAATATGAGATCTGTGTATTCTCCGAGCCAGCGGGTCAACTAGTTAGAAATAATAATTACTGCCTTAATGTGTACAACTCATTGACGGTCGGCAGAATAAGTGTTACTTTTAGACATGGCCATAAAAATAATATTAAAGGAAGAAGGCAAAAAAGCAGGCCTTTGAGCCATACTGACTGAAGATTTCGGAAAAACTGTTGAAGAAAGCAATTGGCGCCTTTGGCAACCTTTAACTTAGGGACAGTTGTTCACCAAAGAATATCACAAACATCTTTTCTACTCTTAAGAAGATTATTGTCGGCGATTTCTCTGTGTCAAAATATAACACTGATCGAGTTAAGAGACAGAAAGATAGATCAGAATTGAATCAAACAACCAATATAAGAGAGGAAAATTCAAGTTAACTGCACATGGAAATACTTTGTCAGATGAAGTCAGTTCCTGTAATGAAAATGATATCCGTTCTGATTTGTTAGATTGTCGAAAACATTCCTCGGCATGAAAAGATACTCTGGGCTTTCCCGGAAATATGTGGCCTAGTGCCTGGCCATGCTGGCTTGTTTTGTTATACTCTGAGACTGATAGCCTTCTCTCTCTCTCTCTCTCTCTCTCTCTCTCTCTCTCTGTGTGTGTGTGTCTCTCTCTCTCTCTCTCTCTCTCTCTCTCTCTCTCACTCTCTCTCTCTCTTTCTCTTTCTTTCTCCCTTTCTTTCTCTCTTTCACTCTCTCTCTTTCTCTCTTTTTCTCTCTCTCTCTCTCTTATATATATTATATAAATCCCAATTGATGATGCCGGCAGCTGGGGGAGATACAAGAGGATGAAATAATAACAGAAAAGTGTTTGTTTTTTTCATGGTTCCATTTTGTACTCTCTCTCTCTCTCTCTCTTCTCTCTCTCTCTCTCTCTCTCTCTCTCTCTCTCTCTCGCTCGCTCTCTCCAACTATTTGTCTGTCTGTCCGTCTGTCTGTCTTGTCTCTCTATTTCTTTCTCTCTCTCCCTCTCTCTCTCTCTCTCTCTCTCTCTCACTCCCTTTCTCTTTCCTATTCCCCTTCCATCTCTCTCTCTCCAAATCTCTCTGTCTCTGTCTTGCAAGTGAAGCCTTTTGCGATAGAACGAAAGCGGAAGATATGTTTGTTGTTTTTTTAAGTGAAACAAAAAGATGTTCAGAAGAGAGAGAGAGACAGAGGAAGAAAGAGAGGGGGAGAATGGGCAAATATGAAAGCAGACAGAGACGGAGATATTCAACAGAATCACCTATGAATCCCCACGTGTTTGGATGAGAGACCCCCCCCCCCCTCACACGATGCACAACTCTTTTCCAGGATCCATAACTACGCCACTCTGTAAATATTATCGTGCAATCAAACAACAGTTCGATCTCTGGCGCAAAAGTATATTTAGTCTCAGCACCAAGGCGGTTTCCCATTTAGTGCAAAAGCGCTATCGAGTTTGAGTTTGAGTTTGGATTTGGGTTTAAGACGCGTTGGCGCGATAACGGCTACTTCGTGGTCTATTTGGGCTCACATTCTTTATTTATGTTTTGTATTCAGAGCTTTTATGTTTAACAATAGAATTATAATGTGTCCAAAAGCATACGATTTGCTAGTTTCTTTAATATCTCCGGGCCAAATTTTGCACAGCCCCCTGTTCCAATTTGTCTTAACTGGGTGAAAAACAAAAAAAAAAAAGTTTTCTTCAGTAACATATATTTTTTTTAAAAACACAGAAAACACAGTGTGGCGAAGAGCAGAGTTTTTACATTTTGCACAGAAATGTCGTCTTTAATGTAGTGTGTCTACATAATAGCAGATCCAAACATTTCAGATAAACGCAATGGCCCTTTTTTCTCTGCTGGTGAATTACAATTCACACCAATTGCACTCAACTGCGCAGCGTAACGAAAGGGAATATAACTGAATTGCGTTATTTTACCCATCTTTGCATACTGCAGAAACGTTTATTTTCAACAAAATAAACACATTTTCAGTCTTGAGGTCACATGACAGCTCAGCCAGTGTGAAGTAGCGAGAACCAATTCAGACACTTTTGCAGCAGTACCAGATTGTCACTTTGACCCCACAGTGCGATCCTGGAGTAAAGAAAACTGTCTTGAAAGGACTTAATATCATGCATGCCAAGCTCAAAAATAAAACGTTCAAGCTTCTTGAAACTACCCTCTGAAAAGCAAATGTGCACTGCACTCAGAAGTTTGCAGAACGAGCTGCCAGACATGAATGAAGATAGTACAAAAGGCCGAAAGCCAATCTTTGAAACCTTTGTCTTTGACATTATAGAAAGGTGCAGATTCACCTATTTGGAGTCAAAGGTTACCTTACTTTAAAATTTCTGAGACATAATCTAGACATAAAGTATTATGTCAGCGTCAAGTTCAAGTTCAAGTTTATTGTAGGCCTGGCGGCCAATTCAAAACACACTGAAGAATGATGCAAACAAGCTTTGAAAAACATTTTTTTTTTTTTTAAATTAAAAAGCACGGTAATGCGTTCTCGCTGCTCATTGCTGCCCACTACAATTTATATATTTATTTATAATTATATACAATAAAATATAACTTGACTGATAATTGCCGGCGACAAGAGAAGAACTTTTTATTCGGCACTGAAGACTTAGGGCTCCAGTCCACAAAAAGTTGAAGAATATTCCTAAAGTAGATATCAGATGTTGTTGTAGTAAGATGTAAATACTAGTACCTTAGTGCAAACAGTTTGTGTTGGGCTTTGTGGGAATAATTAACGGTTCTGACAAAATAAAAACTCAAAAATAAATCCTGATGACAGTGATTTCCTAGGTTTTGTTCCACAGAGTATGAAAATCGGAAGCAGTTTGTGGGCGAAATCAATTCTGAAATGTCCCGCCAAGTTTGGTTTGTACCAAGTTCAATATCTATCCCCACACGGACATCTATGTAACAAGCTAGCTACCAGCCTAAAGTCATAATATCAGTGCAGCAAAAGTAATCGTAAACAATTCTTTAGTTCATTTTTATTCAGCATACCACCTCTCTTTTAAAAAAACAACAACTATACAATGCATTTGTTCAAAACATGCACCTTTGCAGGTACGAAAACTGCATGCCAGCGGTGCAATTTTGCTGGTACTGTAAACAACCTCTGTGTTCACCATATGGTGTCGGACAAGTTTCTCTTATATAATTTTATGAAGATAAAAAAAAATTATTTCAACCTCTATGAATGCCAAAAAATAAGTTTCTGCTAAGACCAACTGAAACAAGAGGCTATGTAAAATTCGACCGTGATTGATCAAAGCAAGTCGGAGATATAGTTCAGGCTGTACTAACTGTGTTTCAGGCAGATTCTTCATCCTGACCTTGTCAAGAGGCTTCCTTCTGAGAAACATGCAAAGCATCGAAACGACGGCCTGTGAAATGATATTTGGTCAAATTGTTTCATTGAAACGACCGCCACAAAAAGAAAAATATCTTTTGGCAGGAAATAAGATTATTGCACCACTAGTCCTATTCTGAAACCGCACAAAGTGAATAAAAGGACCCAATTTTACAGGGGGATGAGGACAACCGCTCTAGGCAACGTGTATCTTTTATCACAAATACATTTTAGTTATAGATAATTTGAAATACTGTACTTCTCTGTCATCAATAGACAATAAATTTTTTTTGGATTAGAATTTCCCCAAAAATCTCCCCCCCTCCCCCCCCCCTCCCCCAGACATCTCCAGTAACTGTTGTGAGGATACATTAATTGTATGATTTCATGACACGATGAGGTTAAAGCGTCAACTCGCCATGGATGCATCAGTGCGCGTGTTTGTTGCATAAGAACATCATCAAGAAAAAATCGTATCTCTCTGCAGACTTTCTTTTCATTATTATGGACCCACCCCAGTTCTTTTATTGGTGAAAAGGTGTGAATGTGAATAACCAGCAAGTCAGTAAGGTCGCAACTTAAGCAGATTTTCTCCACTCCCCCCCCCCCCAACCCCCTCCCCCTGCGGTTTCAGTGGTCGTCATCTTCGTTGGCCAGGGACCAGTGCCATGTCCTATTTCTCCAGCCAGGTGTCTGTCGTCATCACTTCAACAGTGACTGCACCTAGCCGTCTTGATGAGAACGCAAATTGTTCTGCACCTAGTTTTTCACCAATGTTTCAAGCCGAGTAGAAAGTCCCACTGCAAGGATTTCTCCAGACTGGTCAAAAGCTTGACCCCCAGATAACACCTCCCTGGTAAGCTGCTCTGTAAATGTGCTGTAACAGGGCAGCTCTTGTACGTAGCAAAATGTCAAACTGTATTTGTGCATAAAGAGACTTTTCCTGGCATCTTCAAAATGTGTAAATATGGATTACAATCTCTCTGTCTACTGGATGTCAGCATCATCAATACCTGCAGGGAACCTGCTCAGCTTGGCAAAGGTTTCTAAACAAAAAGAAACAAACAAAACCCACCACATCTCAAGAAATGAAGGCTGACACAATGCTCATAAACCACTGAAGGCACAAAAGAAAAGTCCTTTGCCTCCGGGAGGTTTTGCTAGATCATGTATAGGTAGCTATTGTTTTTTTCTTGGTTTCACAGAAGAGACCCAAAGTTGCTGCAGTCCATAGAGCTTCGAGTGGCCAAAAAAATGACATTACAATATTATGTCTGTATGATTTGAAGGGATATAGGCACAAGTAATACAAGTGTGTTCAAATACAGGATTCAGGTGCGCGAATATTCTGTAATCGGCTTCTTCGTATATTCAAGGGATTGTCTGCCTGGCTATCTATGTTTCTATTTCTTTATCAGTTATGCAGTGCTGTTTTATAGGTTGAATACAGTGTTAGTCAGCAGAGGAAATAGTTCTAATTTGCTGGAATTGTTTTGTAACAATGAGGTCCAGCTCTTCGGCACTCTTCCAGTTTATGTCACTTTACATCTATTCCAAGCCACTCCCAGTTTCCTGCATAAGCCTCCAGACTATCAAACTGAAAATCACGATATCAGTGCATATCTCTAAGCAGGAAAATCAATTTTTTCGGGAAAACTGATTTATGAATATTCTCAAAGTGTGACTTTTGTTGATTAACGACAACGAACACGAGCAAAGCCGTCTGTAAACAGTGCATTAGCTTATGGTTGACATTATTTGTTTACTACATAGTTCTGCACGACAATGTCCGCTTTCTATGGTCCATGTCGGCCTTCATGGTTGCTGGTGGATGTAGGGAATTTTGGCTGATTCTAATTTTTAAAAATTCGCTAATGTCAAGCTGAGAAGTTTGGCACATAAGAGGAAGGTAAGCAGTAAGTGCATAATCCTGCTTCAGGATTTTGCCGCCTTTTTTTTTCTTTACTTCTACTGTCATCCATTCTCAGACACTGCAAAATAATTTTCCTTGATTGGATCCTGAAAGAAAGTTTCAGATATTTCTGCACAATAAAATAGTTACAGTTTTCGTATCATTTTTCTACACTAAAAAAACAATCACGCCTTCTGCCATCTTGAATTTTTGTTTATCTTCAAAGCAGTTTGTATTGAAAAATGTTCCTTTCCAACATCAAAATTACATATTTTAGAGGTTAAAAAAAACATTCATCACATTTTAAATATGTGCCATATCTGTTATGTGTCACCCATTTCCAATACATGTCGGCCATCTTGGAATTTGGACTCAATTTTGAACATTTTTCGTGGCCAACACCTTTTTTTTCAACATACCTCCTATGGACAACATGTGTGCCAAATTTCATGCTTCTGTCATTTTTTTAACTTGTACCCAAAATAGACTTATCAAGCCCAATACATCAGTTTGTTGGTATTAGAACGCTCGTCATCACCTATCATAAAAGCACTAGAACTAGACGGATTTATGGATGGATGGATGGGTGGGTGGATGGATGGATGGATGGGTGGATGGATGGATGGATTGATGGGTGGATGGTGGATGGTGGATGGATGGGTGGATGGATGCTCGTCCATGACTGAACGCTCGTCATCACCTATCATAAAAGCACTAGAACTAGACGGATTTATGGATGGATGGATGGATGGATGGGTGGGTGGATGGATGGATGGGTGGATGGATGGATGGATTGATGGGTGGATGGTGGATGGTGGATGGATGGGTGGATGGATGGATGGATGTATGGATGGGTGGATGGATGGATAGATGGATGAATGACTGAAGGGGTGGGTGGATGGATAGATGGACGGATGGATGGATGGATGGATGGATGGATGGATGGATGGATGGATGGATGGATGGATGGATGGATGGATGGGCGGATGGATGGACGGATGGATGGATGGGTGGATGGAAGGATGGATGGATGAATTTGTGGATATATGGATAGATGGATGGATGGACGGGTGGATGGGTGGATGGATGGATGGATGAATGGATGGATGGGTGGATGGATGGATAGATGGATGAATGACTGAAGGGGTGGATGGATGGATGGGTGGGTGAATGGATAGACGAACAAATAAATGAACAGACAATTACAAACACAAAGAAGGAATAGAGACTGACAGACAGACTGGCGGTGGGGGGGGGGGCACGGACAGTGAATGAATGGATAGGTGGATGGATTAATGGAGGGGGCCGGGCGGACCAACGGACTGGCAAGCAAACGGCCAAACGGGCAGACAGACTGACAGTCACAGCTGTTGTCCATTATGAAAAAAAAACAGTGCCATCGACCACAGCGATACAACCACTGTCAACCCCCTAGCAGGTTTTAAACTCCAACACACAAGATGGTTAAGAATTATCTCTGCTGACATGATGATCAAGGACCTACATACTTCTCTTAATGAATGCTGAATCCACTTACTTTCCTGAAATGCTGCCCCCACAAAGGAATGCTTAGTCACTTTAATGATCAGTCACAGAAAGTAAACGTTTGATGACTAGTTTAATAAACCGGGAAGTTGAAGTCTTCATTAAAAATGGACAACATTTTTTATTTTGTCCTTCAGCCTTTTTGATTGGCTGTAAGAGGAGAAATGAACTGCGAAGGGAGACGACTCAGTTTTTAGTTTCTTTCCATCATTAACTGAGTTGCGTTGACTAATGACTTCCTTTGCGTTTCCTTGTTAAATTGTTGGGTACAAAAGTAATATATGGCTGATTTGTGGCTATACCCATTGTACGTTTTGTTGGTTTTCTTGCCCATGGGATTAGGCCTACTGTTCATTTTTTAGTCCCCTTGACGTTGCTGTTGTTGTTTTTGTTGTTGCAGTTGTTGTAGCTGTTGTTGTTGCTGTTGTTGCTGTTGCTGCTACTGCTGCTGCTGTTTTTGTTATTGTTATTTTTTAACCCCTGCCTTTTTTTTTCTACTTTTCTTTGATCAAAAGTTTTTTCCCTCTTGTCCACGATTGTTCACTTTCCCCGTCACGGTTTACCCAGAGATGTGCAAATTCTGTGTTCTTGTGTGAAATCAAAAACTAAAAAACAAAACAAAAAATGTAACTTAAATTTTAAAGATTTCAAAACAACTCTGCCAAACGTTTTGCTCCCGTATCTATTCTATATTGTAAGACATTTACTCTGGGCGGAATAATCTATGCAAAAATGTTTGCAATGGATGGTGGGTAGTTCTAGATTTTAAAAATAATATTACTAATAACTGAAAAATAAAATCAGATTTCTTGGAAACAACAACTCACAGAAACAATGGTTATGAACTTGAAGCAGAAAAAGAGGTCAAGTGTAATATGGACAGAGCAATATTGGTCAAAGGAATGGAAATCTTCCAAAGGTAGGATTAAGTATCCACATCTGGACATTTTAATCTCACTTCAATCGAAAATGACACAATAGTTACGAAGGTAGAAGCTGTTCGAAGATGGGAGATTATAAAGGGAAAGGGGGGGGGGGGGTAGAGAGAATACAGCAATATGAAAATAATCCTCGTTTCCTCTTGTTCGTGAGCACTTTCGGTGATAAACGGTTGTGTGTTGCACTCAACTGGCTGAGTGAAGGTGGACAACGGGAAGGACTGTTCGGTGAGTACATGTTAATACAAAAAAAAAGTTAGATCTTTTTGCTTTTTTGAACGATGAAACAAAATGCTCAATCTTCACAAATCAGTTAATTTAGTAAACGCTGTCTTTCTCCAACTCGTTCAGCTTAATAACATTGATTTTTGATAATCAGCCAGTTTGTACGTTGTTCTTTCATGAAAAATACAGAAATTCTGGTTCGGTTTTTAAGAAGTTTGCAAGAATTCAGCTCTATTCTTTCTTTAACTTGCTAACTTTATTACACTGTTTAACAAATTATTTTGCATGTAGTGTCTTAAGTGAAAATACACACATTCTGTTCTGATTAATAGATGTTTACAAGAATCAACACTGTATATTATAGACATGAGGTTGTCATCACGGACCATCTTCAAAAAGAGTTGTTCAGAGGTTCAGACGGTTTTTATCATTTTAACTGGGGATATCGCCAAATTCTCTTTCAGTGCATAAACAAGATTGATTTAATGTGTCATTACATTTCAGATCATCTAAGGCATCTGAGTCCCACTATGCTTAAATATTTCAATCAAAATATGAATTTATCGACAAAATTTTACAGTTGAGTAACATTTTAAATAGTAGTGGGCGCCAAATATTCACAGTAGTGTTCGTTTCTCTTGTATTTTTCTTTCTTTGGGGGAGGACGAAAACCTGACTACACCCGTTTCACCACTTAAAAGGTTATTGTGACCATGTTACGAAACTTCATATCTTAATCCTAAAACTTTCACAAAAGTCACTGAGCAAACAAAGCCTAATTTTGTCACATGACCCAATTAGCCAATAGGAAAGTTTTGTACAAACAAGATAGCGCTATCACCGATTAGCTTCATAAACTCTCTAAAATTACATAGAGATGAAACGATTCCTACCCAAATGGAGACAAAGTTAAGAAAAAAAAAAGGTTGTATTTATGTGTCGTCCATCTCGCTTACTGCAGTATCAATGATTTTCTCATTTATCAGGACAGTACGTCAAAGTTTTAGTGACTTTCGTCATTCTTGGATGTGGCAAAACGTTTCTGCTTATAATAATTATATCAAAACTGCCGTAGATATCCCTACGTCACTTATCCCTACGTCACTTTATGAGAATATAGATCTCACCACAGACTAATAAATTAACCAGACTGGAAATACGAGCTTCGGGCTGTGTCGTTTTTTACGGAATTTCCCGAGCGGCGGCCGTATAACTAACATGGCCGCCGCTCGGGAAATTCCGACTCTAGTTCTATCTGCAGTAGGAAATTCTTTTTATTTGTCAAGATTGGTTGTACATGTATTAATTTCTCGGTGCGGAACCAAACTTCCGCGTTCAGTAGGCGCGTCAAAATGGTGTCATTCAAAATTGTAGCTATGCTGAAGCGTCGGTCGTTACCGTAAATCTAATGTGGCGGATGGTTCATGACCTTTCGCTGTTTTGTGACGTCACACAATGGGATCATCCAGTCTGGGTATTTTATTAGTCTGCGGATCTCACCATGAGCAAAGATAAGTTAGGCATAAGTCCTCACAACCAAAACCATCAATGTGCCCGGGTGTAACCTGGACGGCGGTACGTCGTATTAAGTTATGTCCTGCGTTCATTATTTTGCCAAACTGCAAACAGTGTTGTTATACAAAAATTACCACAACTCTACTTTTTTCAGAATCGCATTTTGTGCAAAGATGAAAGGGTCTGAGTTAGCGCTGTTGGTTCTTGTAGCAAGTGTCCACACTTACCAACATGTTGTGACCTTGACAAGGTGGCAGTTGTGGCAGTTTGTTCACGCTCATAACCGAGCTCGCAAGGCTGTGGGACTAGGTCGAGTCGTAAGTAACGCAACTCTTTGGCCACAAACACCATGAAATTGAAAGCTGAATTTTCTGATATTCTGCTCATGTTAAAATTCAATTATTTCAATCACTTTAACTGTGTCACCGCCAAATAGGCCATGGGACCAAACTTGTAGCTTGTCATTCCGTTACGCACCTGAGGGGATAAGCTGATTTTTTGCATGCAAGCTCTTATGCATCTCCCCTTCACAAAAAACCAATGTTGTCATTTCAAGTCTTGCACATTTCTGCATAATTTGTATGTAGAGTGTGCCAATAAATGATAATTAATGATGCGAATTGAGTTTGCCATTTAAACAATGCTATTTTAATCAACCAATGGAATTGAGCCTTTCGCCGCGAAATCAAAAATGGCTGCCTCCATGATGGAATGCTGTATGCACACTAAGAAAGATGTAAATAGCAATATAATTCAGTTTTCTTTGAAAAGTTGGATGAAATTTCGAGAATATACAATCATGTGCTTTCTCTCTCTCTCTCTCTCTCTCTCTCTCTCTCTCTCTCTCTCTCTCTCTCTCTCTCTCTCTCTCTCTCTCTCTCTCTTACAATAAAAGTAGTAATCTGCAGTCCTGCTTCAGAACACATGCGTGCCAGAACACTGAGCACCAAGCGTTACTTTTTATGACCTGCACGGGACAAGGTGGTCTAGAGGCAAGGTGCTCGCCTCTCGTGCCAAGGGTCCCGGGTTCGAAACCCGGGCCGTGCAGGCATGTTGGAAGTTTGGGATTTTTCTCATATTTTCGTGTCCCTGATTCTATTGAGGGGTAGGATCGAGTACCTAGTCTTCTCGGATAAGAACGAAAAAATTCGGAGGGCCCGTGTGCACGTTGCGCACGTTAAAGATACCTTGGCAGTTGGAAATCGTAAAGAGCAGGCCGAACAGGCCGCTGCCCGGGCAAAATTAAATTAAATTCATCTCTACCAGTCCCTCCCCCTCCCCCCTCATCTCCCCCCCCCCCAAAAAAAAAAAAAAAACGCCGACCGGCGCTGCACTGTGGCGACGACGTGCCTGCTCCAGTTATAACTGGGCTGCAATGGCACAAAGGCAAAATTTCCCAAATGGGATTAAAGAGTTATACAAATACAAATACAAATACAAATACAAATAACAGAATAGAGGCAAGATGGAGGATGAAAATGACAGCACGAGGAAACAATGCATTTTCTATAAATTCAAGAACCAAACTAATCAAAATAATAAAAACTTCCGTGCACCCTCCACGGTATTTGAAATGGGCATGTAAAATTGAGTTAGTATAGGTGTTCTAATTAAAAAGCCTTTTGCGTTCAAAGGTGGAGATTTTGTGAAATATATAATTATTGTCAGGTCAGAAAAATCTGCTACTGGTAACATGTAATCCAGTACAACCTGTTTCATGAACTGGTACGCTAGCATGGTATCAGTGGGCGTGCACCTGTCGGTGCAAACGGCCAGGGCGGAGGAGGTTTCATCTAACCCAACGGCCACATGCTAGGGCACAATGTGACCCTCAGTACTTGAGTCCTTCATATTGCCCCCCCCCCCCCGTGCTGGGGCCATACAGCACAGGGGCGCGTCCCCTGGGTGGCGGATAGAGGAGCCCCGAAAAAAAAGGTGTTGCACCTAGAAGGTGCCGTGGACCAACATGGCCCGGGCAGATGGGGCTCGCGAGCAATGTCAAGCAACCTATCTAAGAGAAGGAAAACTCTGACTCCAAACCCGGCTAGATAGAGACCGTAAGCACCGAAAGGCAGTCTAAATAGGAGATGGAAAACTCCGAACTTAAACCTCTGCTGCCTTGCAGAAGATCCTGACAGATCAAAGGCTAAGGAAGCACATCCTGACAGAAAAGCAGGCCAAAGCCGGAGTCACTGGACCGAAAGGTGCAGATAGACCAGACTGGTGTAACAACCTTGCCTGAAAACTGCAGTGACACGCACCAACCCCCTAAAAATCATGGACGGACACCAAAAATTTACTAAAAGTTATGGTGTGAAGCCTGTGGACTCCCGCCGGACAGGTGTAGCGCCGGGCCCAAAGGGCCCACCCAAGCGATCTGGTGGTGCCTTACCCTCTTCTTGTGGAACCAGGGGAAGAGGTGTGAGGTTACGGACGACTGGAACCAATCTTAAAGTGCTACAGTGGAACGCAGAAGGAGTAGCCAAGAAAAAGCTGCCATTAATGCGAAAGCTGTATCAAGAAAAAGTGGATGTCGCCTGCATACAGGAAACCCATCTCACGGACAACATACGCTTCTCAATAAGAGGATACCAGTGCTTGAGGCAAGATAGGATAACGGGACACAAGGGTGGAATCATCATACTAGTTAAAAATGACTACACCATAAAAGATATAGTGATTGACACGGACAACCAGTCGGAACTACAGGGTATCAAGTTATACAAAGACAACTCTGAAATCAGTATTTACAACTGCTATTGCCCACCCAACAAGAAACTATCACTTGAGAAACTAGATATAGGAGAGGAGACATGCTTAGTACTGGGTGATTTTAACAGCCACTCCCCAAGCTGGGGATACGATGATCTGAATAAGAGAGGAGAGGAAATGGAAAACTGGCAAGTGGAAACTAAATTACAACTACTCTACGATGAAGAGGACCCAGACACATTCTTCTCACGCACATGGAGAACTACCACAAACCCAGATCTCACCTTTGCGTCAGAAGACCTGACTGGGAAAATACGAAGAGCAGTGCTTCCCCAACTTGCAGGTAGCGACCATAGACCCATACTCACTGAAATAGACTCAAATAAATCTTGCAACCAAGCACCAACTGTCCCCAGATGGAACTACAAAAGAGCAAACTGGGAAAAATTCCAAAGGAGCACCAACCTTTATTCCACCAAAACAAATTGCAAGTCCAAGAATGTTAATAAATTTTTAATCTGCAAGGGAACTCACAGAAGCAATACTGAAAGCCGCAAGGGAAAGTATACCAAGAGGAGCAAGAAAAAACTACATCCCCCTATGGTCTGATGGGCTTGAGAATCTCACTAATGCAGCAACACAGGCAAGAGAGACAGCAGAAGAAGAACCAACGGATGAAAACATGATCGCCTTCAAAGCAGCAGAGGCCAGACTGAAAAGAGAAACAATACATACTTCTCGGACTGCATGGCAAGAGAAAACACAGAGGTTGGACCTGGACAAGAACGGGACAAAACTGTGGAAACTGACAAGAGCACTTAATAGAGAACCAAACTATTTTGCACCCCCAGCCCTTGAAACAGAAAATGGTAACCTGCAAACCGCACAACAGGCAGCCAACTCATTCATGAAACAATTTCAGGAGACTGGCAACATATCAGTGGAAAAACATTCTGACAAGGAGGTGAAGGAAAATAATAGAACCCTAAAGAACAAGCACAAGGAACCAGAGGATAAAATCATGACGGATCCACTGAAGAAAGAAGAGCTAGAGCAAGCGCTAAAAGCCCTAACCACAGAAAAGTCTCCAGGACCTGATGGAATAACAAATGAGATGCTTATTCATTTGGGAGAGACAGCCAAAAGAAAACTACTCCAACTTTTTAATGCTTCATGGAAGACTGGAGAAATACCTGCCACTTGGAAAAAAGCAACCGTTATCCCCATCAAAAAAGAAGGTAAACCAGGTAATAAACCAGAAAACTACCGACCCATCAGTCTAACCAGCTGTCTGTGCAAACTACAAGAAAGGATTGTTAATGCAAGACTCATGTGGTATCTGGAAAGCAATCACATCCTTGTGAATGAACAAGCCGGGTTCAGACGAAGTCGATGTACAGAAGACCAGATCACCTATATCACACAGGTCATAGAAGACGGCTTCCAAGAAGGAAAGAAGACGGTAGCCGTATGGGTCGATATGGAGAAAGCCTTCGACAGAGTATGGAGGGATGGAATGATACTGAAACTGTTGCAGGCTAAAGTGACGCACAATATGCTAAAATGGATCTGCAGCTACCTGTATGGAAGAAAAGCTAGAGTGTCATCTCAAGGAACCCTAAGCAGAGAAGCCAAATTGAGGCATGGAGTGCCACAGGGAGGGGTTTTATCTCCAACATTGTTCCTATTATATGTCAACGACCTGAAAGGAACACTATGCAGAGAAGTAAAAGCAGTGATGTACGCAGATGACCTTGCTCTGCTCTCCTCCGATAGTAATGCGGGAGCGGCCAGACAGAGATTACAGATCACCCTGGACCACCTACAAGACTGGACAGAAACATGGTGTATGAAACTAAATGCTCACAAGACAAACTACACTGTATTCAGCCTTTCTACAAAGCTGGACAACATCACGCTAAATGTAGGCCAACACACTCTTAAGAAAAATGAATCACCCAAATACCTTGGTGTGCACTTTGATACCAGATTAACATGGAAAAACCAGATAGCAGAATGCCAAAGAAAAGGATATCAAAGAACCAGATTAATGAAAAAATTAGCAGGAACAAAATGGGGAGCAAGTATGACAATCCTAAAGCATACTTACCAGGGATATGTCAGACCAGCACTAGAATATGGAATGGCTGCTTGGGGTACATGTGCCAAAAGCCAAATGGGAAAACTTGACAAAGTACAAAACCAAAGCCTGAGAATCATTACGGGAGGCATAAAATCAACACCCATCACAGAAATGGAAACAGTTACTACACTGGAATCTCTACCTGAAAGAAGAGACAAGAAGATACTAAACCAGTACTCTAAAATAAAGTCACAGATCCATCAACCACTCCACCCGAGATCCAAAGAGAAAGGCACTGACAGGCTGAAGAGAACAAACTTTGTGGAAAATGCACAAAGACTAGAAAAAAATCACAACCTAACAAAACTATCGGTGGAGGAAGTAAGAGAAGTAACAAACAGATGTCCACCATGGGCAAGAACAAAGCTGCCACCTATTATAACCAGTGTGAAGGGCATTTCCTCCAAACAAGACCTAAACCAGGAGGCACTGAAAAGAGTGACACTGCAGTACCTTGACCAGGAATACCCAAGAGACGAATGGGTCAGAATATATACAGATGGATCGGCTACTGAAGCTGTCACCGACGGAGGAGCTGGCATATTCATTGAATGGCCAAATGGAACTAATAAGAAAATCAGAATGCCTGGAGGGAAGAGATGCAGCAATTACAAAGCGGAGGCACTGGCATTGCTAGAGGGATCAAAGGCCATCTACAAGGAAGAAGGCACATATGACTCCAAAGTCGTATTCCTGTCAGATGCACGGTCTGTGCTCGAATCTCTCCAAAATCCAGATTGCATGATACACAATGAACTCATTACAGAGCTAATGCAACTGAAAAACTCAGCCAGAGAAGTTTACCTGCAATGGATTCCTGGACACTGCAGTATATATGGCAATGAAGCTGCAGATAATCTGGCCAAGGAGGGAGCTAAGCAGCAACAACCAGATGGAAGTGTCTCCCACGAAGAAGTAAAGACCATCATAAAAGCCACATACCAAAAGCAATGGAAAAATAACCATCCAAAATTCCAGGGTGAAGACTCAATAAGACAACTGAACAGAGCAGAACAGGTTATGATATTCAGGCTTCGCACAGGACACAATCTGCTAAAGGATCACATGCATCGCATCTTTAGAATTGGCAACAGCAGTGTATGCGAATGCGGCTTAGAAGCAGAAAATGCAGAACACATCCTGCAGACTTGTCCAAAATATAACATGCAAAGGGAAGCCCATTGGCCTGAGGCCACGCCTGTCAGGGAGAAGCTGTATGGCAGCTTGGAACAATTGAAGAGAACAGCTGCTTTCTTGCAGAGGATTGGAGTAAAGATTTGACGTCCGCCATGATGGGGAACGCAGAAGAAGAAGAAGATATTGGCCCCCGGTAGCGGTGTGGTCATAGGCTTGTTTGCCTAAATCACAGACGAAGAATTGAGCAAACTTCCCGGACGCAGCTTCGAAGCTGGCGGCAGCAGGCCAGTGGTTGATTGATAGGGCAGATGGCAATATACCGTCACTCTGGCCTGGATATCGTGACACAGAGCATCCACCAGTATTGGTGTTCTTTGGTTTGGGTCTTTCACCCTAGTCAGTTGGGACTGCGAGGCTGTGGAGTAGCCTACAGGCAGCCGGTCAGGCAATATGACTGTCCCTCTGGCATCCTCCTGCACCTGGATACATTTCCAGTCGTCTTGACCCTGTCTTGCCACTTGGATAAGTTGTGTCCAGGCGAGAGAGTGAGTCTCATGTTTGCGCAGCTCTTTCTCACTAAAAACAAATTCTTTGCGCCAGTCTTAACACTCACCTGGTCTTCTTTCATCTTTGTCTCGTCTTCTTTCCTCTCAAAATTCCAACGGCGATGGGCGAGTGCGGTGGCAGCAGGTTTGGATAGACTGGAAGCTGTTAGCACAGACCTACACGTTGGTGGCTGTGGGCTATGGTCGCTTCATCGTCGATTGAAGTGGAGGCGTGGGGAGGCAGCACCCACAGTAGCTGAGCAGCCTTATTTAAGGATAGCACTGCTCACCTCCACTGAGGAAGGGGCTAGAAAAGGTGCCCTAAAGAAAGCCCACTTCACATTACCCTGACTGGTATACCGCGACCAGTGGGGATCCCTTTTTGCGGTGAAACAAAAAGAAATTCAGCTTACTCAGGCTAGGAGCCTGGAATATACGCACACTACAGGACAACTCAAACAACCCGGAAAGACGCACTGCACTTATTGCCATTGAGCTCAGCAGGTACAACCTGGACATAGTGGCACTCAGTGAGACCAGACTCCCTGATAGTGGCCAACTCAAAGAGCTCAGTGGTGGATACACCTTCTTCTGGAAAGGCAAGGGTGCAGTCGAACCGAGACAGCATGGTGTTGGGTTTGCAATTAAAAATGACCTTGTCAGAAACTTGCAGTTCATGCCAATTGAAATAAATGACAGGCTAATGACACTCAGGATCCCAGTTGGGAAAAGCCAGTCAGCCACCCTCATTAGCGCATATGCGCCCACCATGACAAACCCAGATGAAGCCAAAGACAAGTTCTATTCTGATCTAGAATCTGTCATATGCTCTGTCCCGGCAGCTGATAAGCTGATTCTCTTGGGGGACTTCAATGCTAGGGTTGGCTCAGAAATCTCAGCGTGGCCAAATGTTTTGGGCCCTCATGGAGTTGGTTCATGGGTTGCGCTTACTTACTTTGTGCGCTGAATTTGGCCTGTTCATTACCAACACAAATTTTAGTCTCCCCGTGAGAAACAGAACGTCATGGATGCATCACCGCTCAAAGCATTGGCATCTCATAGACTATGTCATTGTGAGGAAGACTGACAGAAAGGATGTCCTTGTAACAAAGGCGATGTGTGGTGCCGAGTGTGGAACTGACCACAGACTCATTGTTTGCAAGCTCAGACTAACATTGAGGCGCAATAGACGCCCTCAAGGGAAAGCGCCACCTAAACGCCTAAATGTTTCAAAACCTGCTCAGCTGAGAAACAGAGCGAGCTCTCATCAGAACTCTCCTCAAAATTGGATTGCGTGACTTTTGACCCTGAGAACATTGAACAGAGCTGGACTGACCTAAATACGACTGTACACTCTTGCGCCTAAGCAGCACAGTTGGTTTTCCTGTCCGCAAGCACCAGGACTGGTTCAATGATAATGATAATGAAATCAAAGTGCTCATCAAAGAAAAAAATAGTCTCATCCAAGCTCACTGCAGTGACCCCTCTTCCACAGCAAAAGCTGATGCACTGCGTGCATGTAAGGGTGTACTCCAGAAGAAGCTGAGGAAAATGAAAAATGAATGGCTTGAAGAGCGAGTAAGAGAAACTCAGAAATATGCCGACACAAACAACACCAGAAAGTTCTTTGAGAGCCTCCGAGCTGTGTTTGGACCATCCCGCTCTGGCACTACGCCACTTCTTGCGTCAGATGGTTCAACACGCATTGTTGAATTGAATGCCATAATTCAGCGTTGGGCAGAACATTTCGGAGGTGTGCTAAATCGGCCATCAAATATAAATACTGAGTCCATTGACCGCCTCCCTCAGACTCCTATTAATGCAGCTCTTGCCAAGCCATTCACAGCAAATGAGACCCGAACTGCCACAAATCAGATGTCCTTTAACAAATCACCAGGCGTGGATTCAATTCCTGCTGAGGTGTATGCCTTCGGTGGTGAAAAGCTTATTGAAAGGTTGACCGAGTTGTTCAATCATATGTTGAAAGCAGTGAAGCTGCCACAGGACTTCAAAGATGCTTCAATCATCCATCTGTACAAAAACAAAGGGGACAGCCAAGTCTGTGACAACCATCGGGGAATCTCTCTACTTTCAATTGCTGGCAAAATATTGGCAAGAATGCTTCTGAATCGCCTTCTTGATCACCTCTCGTCAAATGACTTGCTTCCCGGGAGCCAATGTGGCTTTCGTAAAGAGAGGGGAACGGCGGATATGATTTTTGCTGCCAGACAGATTCAGGAAAAATGCATGGAACAAAATAAAGCGCTGTATATCACATTTGTTGACCTCACAAAAGCATTTGACACAGTGTGTCGTGAAGGCCTCTGGAAAATCTTGGCGAAGTTTGGGTGTCCACCCGAATTCATCACAATAGTGCGCCAGTTTCATGATGGCATGCAAGCTGCAGTCAAAAGCAACGGCAGTGTTTCAGAGCCCTTTGCTGTCACAAATGGGGTAAAACAGGGTTGTGTCTTAGCCCCAACTCTGTTCAGCATCATGTTCTCTGCAATGCTACAAGAAGCCTTTAGCTCTCCTCATCAAGGGGTAAGCATCAAGTACCGAACTGATGGCAGTCTATTCAACCTCAGGAGACTTCAGGCAAAAACCAAAACCAAAAGTACTCAAGTCTGTGACCTACTATTTGCTGATGATTGTGCACTTCTGGCACACGATGAGGATAGCATGCAAAACTGTGTTGATAAGTTCTCTAGTGCCTGTGACAACTTTGGCCTCACAATAAGCACAAAGAAGACGGAAGTGCTCCATCAGCCTACTCCAGACGACAAGTATCCTGTGACCCCAAATATCAAAGTCCATGACAGTCTTCTGAAGGTGTCGGAGAACTTCACCTATCTTGGCAGTACACTGTCTTCCGCGGCTCATGTTGATACTGAAATTCTCTCAAGAATCAGCAAAGCCAGCTCTGCATTTGGCAGGCTTCGAAAGAGAGTATGGGATGTCGCCGGCATTCGCACAGACACTAAGCTGAAAGTGTACAATGCTGTGGTCCTTCCCACCCTACTCTATGGGGCTGAAACCTGGACAGTGTACCAATCGCATGCCAGAAAGCTAAATCACTTTCATCTGGCCTGCCTTAGAAAGATCCTAAGGATCAAATGGCAGGATAAAATTCCAGACACTGAGGTCCTCAATCGTGCCAAGGAATTGAGCATCTTCTGCCACCTGAAAAAAATTCAGCTACAGGACATGTTGTCAGAATGCCCGACTCCAGACTCCCTAAGCAAATCTTCTTCTCTGAGCTCTCCAATGGAACGAGGAATGTTGGGGCCCCAAAGAGACGTTACAAAGACACTCTCAAGCAATCACTGAAGGCCTTTGCCATTGATGTGAGTGAGTGGGAAAAGCTCTCGCTTGATCGTGCAACTTGGAGGGCGGCCCTTACCAGAGGCAGCAAAGCATGGGAAGCTGACAGAGTCCAGCAGGCTATCAAAAAAAGAGAACGGCGCAAGAAAAGGCCCAGTGGTACTGAACCAACGGAGCACTCTTGTCATTTATGCGGAAGGGTCTGCAGGGCAAAAATAGGACTTATCAGTCACATGAGAAGCCATAAGTCATGAAAGAACAGTCTTTCCATTCTGTCCTCTGTGTCCTTTAGTTCTCTTTATTGTCCATGTGTTGAAATTCTCAACAATTTCTGTTCTTTATTCCTCTGGTGTTGTTAAGGTCATCATCATACCTGATGGACGAACTATTATTATAATTATGTAAAACGAAACTAACATGCAAAAATACAGATGTTACATAGCAATAAGCATTTTTTTAAATAAGTTATTAATGTGCACAGTTATGGATGACAACATTTGATTTTTAGTCAAAGATGGTTACTGGGAACATATCAAAACCGTACCTAGATTTTCCCTGGGGGGGGGGGGGGGTGCGTAACGAAATTTACTTTAGAGACTAGCTAGGATTTTGGTCCCATGGCCTAAAAGGTGATATTCAGTGTCCTGCCAAAGGTTTTTTGATCTGCAAGTTGTAATCTTATGAAGCTGCTACATGATTGTATTTGGAGCTTTAGATTGGTCTGGACATCTAAACAATGTTGGCCTGTCCATGTCTAGAGACCTGAATTAACTGGGTCTGGCATCAAAATGTTAAGAAATTAAAATATTTAATTGACTAAAAGACGGTGGCAGGGTTAAATTAAAAAAAAAAAGTGTAGATCTAAATCATGATACTTAGTTGTAGGTTAAAACTGCTCTCAGCCAGCCGACAAACTAATGGAAAAGTAATGAAATGACATCAATGATGTGTTAGTATTGAAAGGGTTAAAAGCACTTCAAAACATAATCTGAGGCAATGGTTTTTAATAGGAGGGATTTCAGGAACCGGGGTGGGGTGGGGGGTGGGGGAGGAGAGTACCTAGGAGGTAAAAAAAAAAAAAAAAAACCTGAATATTAATGTGTAAATGATAAGTAAATGATAATATAATTTTATCTTTATTATTCATATTATTTTGTTTTTAATTCTCTACTTTAAATTATTGCAGTTTTACTAAAGTTTTACAACGGGACTGATTATGCTGTTAGTAAGTAAAGAGCAAATTAGTAGTACGTTGCACCACTTCCAGTTAACTGCCTTTTATATGGAGTATCGAGTGTTTCCTTTAGTCAATTAAAGCAAGGCACTGCAGTTGCATCACAGTTTCGACGGATTTATTTTTTTTTAAATCCAGGCCAGTGAATGCATATGCACACACTTGCCAGACAGGGGCACATTGCCGTGTCAACAGAAACATGAAATTAAGACACGATTGCAACACGACAGCAAGTTGCATATGAGTGCCTAGCCTTATAGTAATAGTATCTTAAGATTATTTATTTCATGCGAATTACCCCCTTGCGTTATTATTCTTGTTGTGTCTATAAACGTTCTGTAAACAGGTCTGGAATCAAAACCTGGCAAACGCAGCGGCCGAGTGGGCAGACAATTGTATCTGGCAACATAGCAACGGTCCGTATGGAGAAAATCTTGCTTACACTACTCGTAAGTTGATGATTGGTTACACAACCTCAGGTCGTCTCATTGCCTTTCCCATCTCCACATCAGCGCTTTTCGTGATAGTCGTTTGTATAGTTTTGTAGTTAAAACTTTACAAAGTGTTAGAACGTTTTCGCACTTTAATGTATTCCCTTTCACCTTTCTCTTTGTAGCGACGATAATAGTACACTTTGTTACTGCGTCTCGTGGCCTTATCTCAAGTTCTGTCAAGAGTGGTGGAGATAGAATCAATAAGGCAGTGCTGGGGCGACACTTAGAGAAAAGTGACAGTACCATAGAATTTATGTGAGGCCTAGTTAGATGTTTCAATAATTGGTTGATTGATTTGTCTGTAAGTCCTTTCTCCTCGTTACCGTACTGCATATTGTTAGCCCCATATCACGTCCACAGCTTTTTCATACCTCAGTATTTTCCCTTACCTGGATGTTCATTTCAATTACCACTACTACTACTTTTACTACTATTAGTCCTACTCTGACAGTCTAATAACATTTCCTACTAGTGGTGCTCCTGCTGCAGATACTACTTTTTCATCACTCAACTCTCCATTTTAACCCTCAGTTTCCCCTTGCATCTCTGTTACTTGGTGTCACAGAACGTGCACTTCCCCGAAGACCTAAATGACCCATAGTAGTGCATAACAGTCTGCACCTCAAAATTTTGGTAGCGTTAATATAAAATATCAGTTAGTTGTCTGTTCGAGATGATTCATAAGCCCATAGCGTGCTGAGACACGTCTGTCTCTGTTTTATGGGCTATTGGGTTCAAGGAGACATCGCACACCAATGGGGCTAAAGTAAGTCGTGCCTAGATTGTTGAAAGAAAATTCAAATTCTCACCTGTTTCTTATATATCCCTTCCCTCCCTTTCTTCTTCTTCTTCTTCTTGTCCACTGGGTCATTTCTATAATCCTTGTTACAAATAACCCACAAGTACCACTGGTTACCGCCACTGTTTGCTCTCTCCAGGTACCGGAGTAAACTATGGAGTGGTCGCTTATAGTTTATCCAAGTTATGGTGGAGTGAAAAATCTGTCTATGACGCAGAGGGCAGCTGGGACTGTGCTTTCAGGGGCAACAATACATGTGATCATTACTCACAGGTCGGTAATGGTATTAATATTTTTCAGTGGGCTTGAATTAATTAGATTTTATCTTGATTTCTCGTGTTATTGGTAATCCAACTATTAGTACCCAGATTTTAAATAAATCACGCCAAAATAAACTTGCAGAATGACTGTTGACCATGTGGCTAAGCTTGGTTTTCATTTTACAGTTAAAGTTTGGGGGAAAGTGCAAGGGTTGGGACTATGATTGCGTTTGGTTCGAAGACGGTAATAACCTTCTGGTGGGCCAAATGACCACGGCAACTTGTTTCTGAAATTGACCACAAACTGGTTATGAAAAACCCGATCGCATAGCGTTAGGGCTACAGAGATACAATAGCCCTGATTATAAAATGAATAATGTGGCACAGTGGTTAGTATTTCTAAGCCCAGGCAAGAGGAGCCAATACCGACTACATAAATGCCGTGGCCATTTCACAGCTTTAGGACTTGCTTATTCGAACTACACATATTGCACACCTGAGAAACTATTTGCGGCTTTGGTATTATGATAAGGAGTTAGAATAAATAGGAACTGTGAAACAGCTTGATAAGTGCCACAACACATTTTAAACAAGGGCAAAGTGTGCATTTGTTATAGCCTACCGCTTCTAAAAAAAAAAAAAAATCTCCAGTTGTTTTTTTTTTTCAGAAAATGGAGATAGAACAAACAAGCGCCAAAGACGGTTTTAAGTTCATAAAAAAAAACTTAGCAGGGACGGCCACGCACCGCCACCCCCCCCCCCCTCCCCCACATCCCCACACCCCACCCCCTTCGGGAGCAGTGCGATTAATAGAGTCCACTGTTGACAGTAAATACATACATTAATAAGGGAACATTGACTGAAAGAAAGTAACCAGTAATCATGCCTAGATCAATTCGGACATTGGCCTATATTACAGAACGGGAACAATCATGATTATCCATCTATATACATAAGTCTACATAAGCGACACGACAATATTGAAAGGATTGCAGCGATCTCTATAGTCACAGTAAACTCGAGATATCAATCATTTTGACAGTCCATGAACTTTTAACACCACTTTAATCAATATTCACAGATCGAAAGCTTAATTTGCCAATTTAACTGTGAAGATGATCATGATTGAATGATGTCGCGCCCCAGCACACATTTAGCGACCCACTAGCTGAGGCTGGTACACGGTGCTGTCAGGGAAAAATCTGCTTCCGGATGTCCTGAAGTCCGGTTTTGTTTTTGTTTTTTTAATGATAGCATTATATAGTTCTGTTCAAAAATTCTGTGACTTTAGTGCCTTGATAAGATTGTTGAAAAGCAAAAATACCCCCCCCCCCCCCAAAATTATGAACCAGAAAATACAGATTATTGCATAACAAAAATGAATTTACGCCCTGAGAGGTTATTTTAATGACAAGACGCCCAATCGCTAATGTATGAGCATATATATTATATATCACTCAATATAAAACTGGGGCCGAGTTATATCTGTCATTGCTCTGCATTTTATAAAAGGACTACTTTCTCCCCTTATGTTGCATAAGCTCTCTCTCTCTCTCTCTCACACACATACACACACATACCTCTCTGTGAGTGAGTTCGTGCGTGCATGAGTGCGAGTGTTCCTGTGTGTGTGCCCATGATGGAAAATACATGCGATATAACATTTTTTTTAAATTATTTTGGTCGATCGTAGATGGTGTGGCGTGGAACGAGGCGTATCGGCTGTGCCATTGCAGGGTGCCCAAATATACCCACTTATGCAGTTTGTGAATATGATCCACCGTGAGTATACTTTCGTTTGATTGGCTAATTTATCTTGATTATTAATCTATTAACAATGTTAGCGTTACCTATCTATAAAATAATTCCCCTGTAAATGATTGTCCCTCCCCCTTTGCCCCGCCCATTACAAAGGCAATTTCCAGGTTTTGACATAACTTGAGTTGGGCGACTATGAGAGTGAAACCTGTCAAGACTTTTGGTTTGAAGTACGAAATTTTTCAGGCGAGAACTTGGAACTATGTATGGTTTTAGTGATACAAACACTATCTTAGAGACCCGACTTGGTCCTGACAGTCATGTTTTTTATGAAGCCAACAGGACCTCCTTCATTTGCTGCACTAGCTACGTAGTTATTTATTTCCCCATGTTATTTTTTAATCAAAAATCGTAAACGAAAAACAACAACCTTGCAGCACTTTTTCTTTGTCAGCATAGGTGATGCTGTACTTATATTTGATTAACACAAGTGTAAGTGTTAGAAATACAGCTTACTGTAAATGGTATTGGAAGGGTTAAGTTTCATGTTAAAATATTCAGTTTTTAGAAATGCCACGTTAAAATCATTTATAAGTTATTACTTCAGAAAGCGGTTCTCAAACTATTTGGACCGCCATGCGATTTCATTCAGTTCAATTTCAGTGTTTTTGTCGTTCTTACTTTTCTGGATACTCACGATCTGAACTTCTGACAAGTTCACAGATATATTTATTTTCATGTTTTGTTTATATTTATTTATTTACTTATTTATCTTTCTTTTTATTTTTTTACGAATTTACCTATTTTTTTATTTATGTTTGTTGGTTTGGCCGCCTGTCCATCTGTCGATCTATCGACCTTCCTTCTAATTAATAGATAAACAGCCAGCATTTATTTATTGATTTGTTTAATATTTATTTGTTTATTTGTTTATTTCCTTATTTGTTTGTTAGTTTGGTTTGTTTTCCTTTATTTTTTTGGTTTGGTTTGGTTTGATTAGGTTGATTTGTTCAACTTGTTTTAATTTGTTTGTTTTGTTTGGTTTGGTTTTGGTTTGTTTGTTTTGTTTGTTTTGATTTATTTGGTTAGTTTAATTTTGTTTTGTTTTGATTGTTTTGTTTGGTTTGGTTCTTCGTTTGTTTTGATTTCTTTGTTTGGTTTGTTTTGATTTGTTCTGTTTGGTTTGGTTCTTTTGTTTTACTTTGTTTTGTTTCGATTTTTTTGTTTTGTTTGGTTGTTTGCGTTGTTTTGGTTTGGTTTGGTTGGTTTGCTTTGTTTGTTTGTTTACTCATTCGATTAGTTATTGGGAGCGTTGGAATTAGTGGTGGTTTTATTTTTATGTTTATACACTCCCTTCCTATAAAATCTTTGTTTGATGATTAAAAGTTAACTGAAAAAATCTGGGGTCAACTTGTGTTAAGTTTGGGGTTAGGTGGTCGACCAACTGTATGGCTGATTGGTTGACTGACCGGCCGTTGGCCTAGAAGTTGGTCACTTAACTACTTTGATTGATTATATGGAAGCTCAGAGAGATTTAAACAGATTCATCAAAATGACTGGCATGTACAAATGAATGCTAAGCTTCTGCTCCTTTTGTTCTGACTGCACCTCTTCAACCCCCTGGTCATTACTGCAATCAATCACAACAATTCATTGT
Source organism: Onchidella celtica (assembly GCA_963931925.1). NCBI lineage: Eukaryota > Metazoa > Mollusca > Gastropoda > Systellommatophora > Onchidiidae > Onchidella > Onchidella celtica. The sequence goes on from OZ007578.1 coordinate 19,840,494, forward strand.
CTTGCTGACCTTGTCAATCCCTACTCTAAGCAGCCCCCGCCCTCAACCCTTAAGCCTTCCCGTCGCATTTTCTAAAATTCATAATCTTCTTAGTTTTCAACTATTGCAGTTTTTTTACTGTTGCGGTTATTGTTGGTTCTTCAACAATTCACATTTCAGCTACTAATATGTATAACATCAGCTGAGAGCAGAGAAGCGGCGTGTCATAACAGAGCTTATGAGTACGTTACAGTGGTTAACAGAGAGGGGAGCGGGGGACCGGAAAACTAGACCAAACTTGCGTTTTCCTATACACTTTTTTTTTTCTGTCCATGTTTTTGCTATTGTATGACAGTACACAATACAGCCTGCTACTGTCACCCCCACTGTCTTGTGGGTCATCTCGGGAGAGAGGAAGACTAGGGGAAGGTAACCCTGAATACAAATACCACACTGCCTTGTGTGTTGCTATGATAGCAAAGGCTATGGGAGTAAACCCAGACAGAAAATCAGGAGTGGAGACCCGAAGGTGGTTGTCAGGGAGAACTGCATCAAACTGGCTTCCAGCATCTCCTGCAGCCGGACTAGTTCCAAATGTATTGACCTGGTCTCTCCCTTGGGTTTAACTAGAATGGCAGAGAGAGGGGTGGTGCCTCTGGGCAAAGCACCATCTCTTAAAAATAGCCCAGGCAAGGCAGCAAAACGAGGAGGCGTTTGCTCGGGCTGGCAAGCGTCTGTCTCTCCTCTATAAGCCCACCCATTTCCGATTTGGAGAGGACACTCCAGCCATCCGTTACGGATGGGCACAACACGGGAGGTGGCAGTTACCGGTGATAAGCTCAATCCATTTGGCGTACGGATGAGCGCCAGGGGTCCCCTCTGTCGGTGGGAGCGGCTTTTCAGCTGCATTGATCAACTACCGCCCGCCGTAACCTGGGCAGCCCCCAGGCAGTTGGGTGTTGTTCCGCCACGTCAGCCTGCTTCATAAGGTGGTTGGAGCTAGACCAAAAGTCAAAAAGCTGACGTAAAGTGTACACCTGGCAAAAACACAAAAATACTAAAACTTGGTACCTGGAACGTCAGAACAATGCGCCCAGGCTTGCAACAGCAAGATCTCACTGATATTGACTCCATCAGGAAATCCCAAATTATTGATCGAGAACTTCAGCTACTAAACATCGACATCGCTGCCCTTCAAGAAACTCGACTTCCCGACTCCGGGTCAGTCAAAGAAGAAAACTACACCTTCTTCTGGCAGGGCCTTAGCAGCGAACAGCCGAGAATCCACGGCGTGGGCTTCGCCGTAAAAAACTCCCTTATCAATTCGATCGCAACTCCAATTGGAGTGTCAGAACGCATCATGACACTCAGACTGAACACCCGGTCTGGTTTTACCAACATTATCTGTGTCTATGCCCCAACACTTACCTCCTCTGACGAAACCAAAGACATTTTCTACGAGGCATTGCAGAGGACTCTCCACAACATCCCTCTCACCGAAGGCCTGCTAATTCTGGGTGACTTTAACGCTCGAGTGGGAGCAGATCACTCCGCATGGCCAAAGTGCATTGGGCACTTCGGCATTGGCAACATCAACGAAAACGGGCAGCGCCTTCTGGAGCTATGCTCCGTAAACTCATTATGTGTTACAAACACGTACTTTGACCTTAAGAGATGCCAAAGAACATCATGGCGCCATCCCAGGTCTGGCCATTGGCATCAATTAGATCTTATTCTCTCAAGGAGGAAGAGTTTGGGCTGTATAAAAATAACTCGTTCCCTCCACAGTGCTGACTGTGACACCGACCATGCACTGGTAGTCAGCAAAATCAAAATTTCGGCCAAGAAAATATACAGATCAAAAGCCCCTTCAATCCCTAAGATCAATGTAAAAGCAATCAGAGATGAATCAAATAGAAAGTCATTTGAAAAGTTATTTGCTGAAAGCATGGATAATGTCACCCAATGTGACTCGGTAGATGAAACATGGAACACTCTCAGTTCAAAAATTCATGACTGTGCCATCAAGTCTTTTGGACAGCATAAAGTTTCAAACAACGACTGGGTAGCCCAGAACAGCGAAATTCTCCTACCTCTCATTGAGCAAAAGAAATCTGCTTTCAATGAGTATAACAAAAATTGCAATCAGAGTACAAAAACTTGTTTGAAAAATGCAAAAGCTAAACTTCAGCTGGAGGTAAGACGTTGCGCCAACAAATACTGGACAGACTTGTGTAACAGCATACAAGAGGCAAATGAAAAGGGAGATATGAAAACCGCCTTTAGTCAGATGAAAGTAGCTCTTGGGCCAATCATCACCAAGAGCGCCCCACTTAAGTCTGTAAATGGTGAACCCATCACAGATAAAAATGAACAACTGAATAGGTGGGTAGAGCATTACTCTCTGTTGTATTCAACTGAGAAAAATATTCCACCAGATTTTGAGGAACACCTCCAAAAACTGCCAATAATGGCCGAACTTGACGCTGAACCTTCCTTAGTCGAGCTTTCCAATGCAATCGACCACCTGTCTGCTGGAAAAGCCACAGGAAGTGACAACATTCCTGCAGAGGTATTAAAAGACCTAAAAGGCCCACTATTACCACACCTGTATAATCTGTTACTGCAGTGTTGGAAAGAAGGCGTGATACCACATGATATGAGAGACGCCAAAATTGTCACACTTTACAAGAACAAAGGAGACAAAGGCGACTGCAACAACTATCGAGGCATATCCCTCCTCAGCATTACTGGAAAGGCTTTTGCTCGCGTCATCCTCTGCCGCCTTCAACAACTGGCGGAAAAAGTCTTACCAGAAACACAATGTGGCTTTCGAAGCAAACGATCAACTATTGACATGATATTTGCACTTCGGCAAATCCAAGAAAAATGTAAAGAACAAAACAGGCCGCTTATAACATGCTTTGTGGACCTAACAAAGGCTTTCGACACCGTAAGCCGATCTGGCCTGTATGCAGTCCTTAAATCCATAGGCTGTCCACCAACATTGCTAAAACTTATTGCATCCTTCCACACTGACATGAGGGCATGTGTCAACTTTGAGGGCTGCACATCCAATTCATTTGCTGTAAACAGCGGTGTGAAGCAGGGATGTGTTCTTGCTCCTACCTTATTTGGTATATATTTTGCAGCCCTACTCAAGAATGCCTTTGGTCAATGTTCAGGTGGAGTACTTATTAACACCAGAGTGGACGGCTCCATTTTTAATGTTGCCAGACTAAAAGCAAAATCTCGTACAGAGCATATTATGTTACAAGAGCTCCTCTTCGCAGATGATGCTGCAATCGTGGCCCACGATGAAACCACGCTCCAGGCTCTCATCAATAGCCTTGCCAAAGCCTGTGACAAATTCATGCTAAAGATCAGTGTCTCAAAAACTGTAGTTTTGACACAAGGCTTGAGAAACCCCAACCCAATCATGCTGAATGGCTCTCCTCTGGAGCAAGTGGGAAAATTCTGCTACCTAGGCTCAACCATCAGTGGTAGCACAGACATAACAACTGAAATAAATGCCAGAATAGGAAAGGCGGCCACAGCTTTTGGCAAACTCTCAAAAAGGGTGTGGAACAATAGCAAGCTGACCATCAAAACAAAGGTACTCGTGTACCAAACTTGCGTCCTAAGCACCCTGCTGTATGGCTCAGAGACATGGACCACCTACTCCAAACATGAAAGATCCCTCAACTCCTTCCACCTGCGCTGCCTACGCAAAATTCTCAAGATCAAGTGGCAAGACAGGATCTCAAATATCGAAGTTCTGAGCCGAGCCAACATTCCATAAACTCAGGCTCTCCTAGGCAAAAAAAGACTGCGGTGGCTTGGACATCTCCACCGTATGGAAAATGATCGCATCCCCAGACAAATTCTCTACGGGGAACTTGCTACTGGCAACCGACCCAGAGGTAGGCCACATCTGCGATTCAAAGACACTTGCAAGGTCACGATGAAAGCATTCAACACCGACCCCAATGAATGGGAGAACCTTGCAAATGATCGAAGCAGATGGAGACAAAAATTGCGCAGTGGCACGCTCGCAATAGACTTCAAGGCAAAAGAAACATACCTGACAAAACGACAGAGGCGGAATGAAAACACTCGCCAAAGTGAACCCAAAAGACTGACCTGCAATCACTGCCATCGCACTCTCGGGTCAAACATTGGTAGAATAAGCCACGAGAGAAGCTGTCAGTCAAAGTGAAAGTGAATATTCTAGCTGCTAAGACCGTCTGTAAAGACGCTAAAGGCCATATATGTTTTTGCAAACTCAATTGGGTTTTCTCCCTTTTTATTCGTAAGATAATACATATTTTCCTTCATATCCGTTGTCATGTTCTTCATTTCATTTCCTACCATTGTCCCATGCATCAATAGTTATAGGCTCTTTTCTTCACCACACCTGCATAATTCTTTAATTGAGAATATTATTACACCATTATTTCTGTCTGTTATTTTGTATTTCAGTGGTAACGTTATAGGCCAAGACCCTTATTAGACCACAGCCGGTTACTCGAAAGGCAGGTAATTATGAGATAAGAGTACTATGGATGAAATCATTAGTTCAAATAGAGTGTCTTTTTCAAATCCCTCTGCACAGTATCATCTTTGCCCGCCTTTCTGCCTTATCGCAGTTCGCCATTTATGGTATATTTCACATTTCACATTAAAAATAACAATAATAATAATAAAATGTTTAATTATAGGTTATAAGTATTGTCACTGTTCTTGACAGACCCGAAAAAAAACAAAAATTAAAGAACAAGATGTTACAAGATGTTATAATTTACATCGGAATCAAGTTAACTGGAGAATTTTAACTTCTACTACAGATACTTCTTTTGACCTGAAAAAAAAAATTGTCTTTTTCCAAACGTTAAATGATTTGTATCTAATCGAATGACAGCTTGATATGGATACACTGAGACATTACAATAAAACCGTCTTTCTCTCCTCAGATGCCCTGACTCATCAAGATACCCCAGGTCTTCATTATGGCAATGTTGAAGATTATCGCCCTCTGAAATATCGAATTTATTTTTTTTCTAAAATAATAATAAAATCATCAGATGTCAGAATCCTAAAAAAAACAAAAAAGCTTGGACAAGTCGCGTTTTTTTTTTTTTTTTGTTAGTTACTGTCTTTAGTCGTTGAATGAGAAATAAATGCAAGGTCAAACAAACCATGTATGTGTGTGTAAATGTATGAGTGCATGCATATGTGTACGAGTGTGGGTGTGTGAGTATGTGTGTGAGTGTGTATGTGAGTGTTCTTTTTATGCCATAACCTTTAGGACCATCTCCGTGCCACTACCCGTAAAGAAACTTGTGTCTTTCCTATGTCTTTGGTAACAATGACAATTAATACACACATTTATATTTTATTGTTAATGATACACTGCAATTCATAAAAAAGGTGAAAGTCTTCGCAAATTGGGCGTTTGTACTATGGCACTGTCCAACTATGCCAAATTGCAGAGTTGACATGCGAAAATCGTTCCAACTACCATTTCTGCAGCATGATAATGCTGGAAATAAAAAATGATATTTCTACCTACTTGACTTCTGAGCACCTTCCTTGTGTGCCCGATCTATTATATTTTATTCCTTTAAAGATCCCGTAACTTCTACGGAAGGATCCACAATTTAATGTTCTTCCCTTTTTTTTTTTTTTCATCAAACTCGCCTAGATTAACTTTTTCATATGGATACGGCGACCGTAGTACGAGGGGTGTCTGAAAACTTTTAAGCATCAGAAAAACTAAACAACATAGAGGATTCCTGCCGGTATATTTTTCAACATAGTCCCCCTCAAGGGCAGAACACTTTCTCCAACGGTGCTGAAGTGCCTTTATCCCAGTGTAGAAGAACTCTTTTGTCTGAGACTCCAAGAACCTCCTGACAGCGGCTATGACGTCATTGTTACTGGCAAACTGGCGACCAGCCAGGGCTTTTTTTCATTTGGGGGAAAAGCTGGAAGTCGGAGGGGTCCAAGCCTGGTGAATAGGGTGGATGGGGGGAAAAAGTTTGTATTCACAACCACGAATCTTTGTCATGGCAACCACTGAGGTGTCGGCCGGAGCATTGTCTTGGTGGAAAAGGACTCCTCTGGTGAGCATTCCTGACCTTTTTTCTTTGATTGCTTCCCGAAGACGTTTCAATTGTTCAGAATAATACGCCCCAGTTACTGTGTAACCCTTTTCAAGGTATTCGATCAACAAGACACCCTGAGAATCCCAAAAAACGGATGCCATGACCTCGCCAGCTGACGGAATGGCCTTGGCCTTCTTTGTGATTGGGGATGATGCATGCTGCCACTGCTTTGATTGTTCTTTGGTTTCGGGCTGGTAGTGATGAACCCAGCTTTCATCCATGGTGATGAAACGAGCAAGGAAATTCTCTTCATCAGCTTCAAACAGTTCCAGATTGTTCGTGGACAGTGTGCACCTGGTGCGCTTCTGTTCAGGACTCAGAAGACGAGGGACCCACTGCGCAGAAACCTTTGAGAATCCAAGTATATTTTGGTCAAAATGTTATCTGCTCGCTCAGTGGAGATCCCAAGTCTCTCGGCTATCTGACGACATGGTAATCGGCGATCTTTCATTACCATTTGCAGAGCAAGGTCAAGGTTATCCTTGATTGTTGCACTTGGGGGTCTTCCTGGTCTTGGGTCATCTTCAACACTCTCCCTGCCACGCTTGAATTATCTGACCCAGCGTGTGACCGTTGCATATGAAGGGCACTCTGTGCTAATGTTCTCTCCATATCCTTATGCATTTCTGAACACGTCATGCCTTTCATATGAAGGTGCTTAATAACTGCGCGATATTCAGTTTTCTCCATTTTTCCTAAAACCTTGACCTCTGCTTATTAAAAAATTCGCAGAAAAAAGAAAAAAACATGTTAGAATCTCGAAAATGGGCAGGAATAGTTACAAGAGGTTGTACTTTCCAAAAAAACATAGTTTTAACCACCTAGCAACCCTGCTTATAGGTTATGCTTAAAACTTTTCAGACACCCCTCATAAGTTTGTGTTGTGGCTTTTTTGACAGGTGTGCGTGAGCTTGTTGTTGTTTTTTTTTAGTATCCATGTTTTCTTTAATTGATCGATCATTTCCCTCTCGATTTTTTATGTTTCAAAGTTTTTCTCATCAGACATTGTTTCGTTGTTTCATTACATTTATTCATTTATTCATTCATTCATTTCCGCCTTCCCTTCCTTCCTTCCATCCTTCATCCATTCATTCATTCATTCATTCATTCATTCATTCATTCATTCATTCATTCATTCATTCATTCATTCATTCATTCATTCATTCATTCATTCATTTATTTATATAATTATTTATCTATTTTTATTTCTCAGCTGCCCGTCTTCTTAAATGTATTATGCTCTTTCATAAAGATGACGCCTAGGCCTACTGCATGTTCGTTTATTTGCCATCTTTGCATGATTGACATGACCAATCTATAGTCTAGAGATGCTTTCTGTTTGAAGACGTGTCTGTTTGTCTATATAGTTCATCGTCCATTTTTGTTTTTAGTTGTGTTAATCTCTCGTGTTCCCAGTGGCTCTTCACTTCCCACCTGTTTCTGTCTCTGCTTCCTCAATTTCTCCTCTTTCTCTCGTTTGGTCTCCTTTCTGTGCATGCCCCAGTTAGGGACCCAGTGTAGACCAGTGGCCGATCTACTATGAAACTAATGAAGCTCAAGCTTCAAGACCCCTAATCCCGGTGGGGCCCTGAAGAAATCGTTTTTAATGAGTGAAGTTTGGATGTTGCCTTATTGTTGCTGGTTATGAAGGGGCCCCTAACAGTTCCAGCTTCAGGGTCCCAAAAATGTAGGTCCGCCACTGATGTACGCTATCCAATGCAATGTGGGTGTTGACATGATAGGCCCCTACTATTCTGTAATTTCAGATAAATAATCTATTGCTGGTGTCAGTGTAGGTGAAATATGCTTAATTTTAAAGAAACACATATAAAGTGGTGGCATGTTATAACAACATTTAACTTAACAATCCTTGTAAATTTCATATCATGCTCAAAATAACTGTTGCCTGGCCGATCCCGTCCAGTGGATGTTACAGTGAAGTAAACGGTGTTTGCTTACAATATGAATCCATTAATTTTATTTAAACCTACGTATAAAGTTACTTGACTTAGGTCGAACAACAACGTCAAACAACATTCTCACATAAGAAATGAAACATACGTTTACTCACTTATTTTATGGGCAGCTGTGTGATCGTTTTATACATGATTGTGAACATACTGCATTAATACGGCAAACTGCACACATAACCAGTAATGATCTTTCAAAGATAAAATATAATGCAAACATCATACACTTCTAGCTATCATACATAGGCCTATTTACATGCACAAAAAATGTACCAAAACTAAATCAGAACAGCCGCATTTAATACTGAGTAGAGATAAGACACGAAATTGTCAAAACGATTGAACGGTAAAATATGAGATTATGTGATATAGAAAAAATACATTTATGGAATGACCTGCTATAGTTCTTCGATAAATGTTGGATGAAGACCGTTATTTCTGGTAAGTATATGTTCAACAATGCTCAATAAAATATTGTGAACATCACCCTGTGATTGTGTTCACTTTAAGGAAGTCGGTCGCATCCGAGCCAAATACTTGAAAAATGATTGACACAATCTTGACACAAAAGCTTGAGACAATGACTGAATTATACTGATTTTGTATCTGATCAATTTATTTTATGCAGAGAGAAAAGTCAGGTCTGTATAAAGCAAATCTCATGCACTCGGGACATATCATTGAACCTGTTCCAATTTTCTAGTTCATTTTTTCTGGGTTATGTATAGAGCAAGAACGTATAGTTCTAGCCCACGATTGTCCAACCTACTGTTCAAGAAAAAAGGACTACAGAAGTAAATTTTGGCCCCTTCATGGCCCACAAGCCTCACGTTTGACAAGCCTGTTCAAGCTTTGAGACGGAATCACACAAGAAATCAGGCAAAAGGCAGCCTGGCCATGCTATGTACACCGTTCAAGTCTTATAACATGTCTTTTCGCGGTTGCCTGAAATTCGATCTGAACTCTACAAGAATTACACGCTTCAAAGACGAAATTTAGTTTTTTAGTGTGATCATTAAGCTCACACATTTTCTGGATCATTATTATGATGACGTTAAACTTAGCTGACAGAATAAAATATGTACTTCTTCATCAAGCTTATTTCACATTCCTGTGTCATTTTTTGAGGTTTTGGGAAATTAGAGAAAAAAAGACGGCTGATGGATAATTAAGTTGGTTTTTACTATTATTTTTTATGATTACCATACAGATATAATAGGAAAACAGTGTGGTTTTCTGATCAGTCATGTTCCAATAAATTAACAAGGTGAACAGGATATTATAGTAGACAGCGCAAAAAAAAGAAACGACTTGGGCAAAATGTGGAATAAGAGAAACGTCATGATTATAAACGTTTGGTGTAAATTTGCTTTACATGCTTACATTCACTATCAGCCGTAGAAATCAATGGTATTTTACTCTCATTTTGTTAATCTAATTCACATGTCAAACATTCTCGTTTGCACTCAGTTTTCAGTATAGGCACGGCATGGCACTGTTGTCGCACTGTGTCGCAGGGAAGGTCTACCAAATCAGTACAGGTAAAGGAATCAGACACTGTCATTGTTGTTGTTGTTGTTGCTACTGTAGGTGTGGTAGAGCTGGCTTTGCTTGTGGTTGGTGCTGAGGTTGTAGTTGGTGGTGCTGGCGTCACTTTGCCGTCAATGATGTCTGTGACAGCAGCATTGACCCCTGCATCGCAGATACCGCAAGTGTCAGGACAGGCGTATTTAGCAGTGTGTTGAGCACAGATGTTTTGCGTGATGACCAGATTTTTGCAACCATCGTTTAGAACTGTGTCATGGCAGGTGTTTTCTTGTACAATCTGGCAAATACCGCACGTCTGTGGACAGAGCTCGATGGCAACTTTGTCATGACAGACGTTCCGAGTGGTTTTCAACATGTCGCAAGCACCGGCCTCGAGCTGATCAGCACAGTCTGTTTTGTATTTCTCAAGATAGGAAAGCGTTGTTGTGGGGGCAACAATTGTGGTGGTGGGAGCTGGTGTAGTAGTCCTTTCTGTATTGGTGGTAGTAGTCGGTGCAGGAATAGTAGTAGTAGTTGCTGTCGTTGGCACTGATGTTGTGGTTGTTGTTGTCGTTGCTGTTGTCGTCGGTGTTGGAGTTCTGGTTGTGCTAGTAGTTGTAGGAGTGGGGAATTTTAAGTGGTGGAAATGCTGCTTTAAACACTGATTTGTTTTGCAGCAGTCCCACTCACAAGAGCTGTGTCCAGCCACGCCACATGGGTTAAACGTGTGGTCGTGCATACATTTATCGTAACTCTTCATATCACGGCAATGGCCTGCAACGACGAAATAAACACAAACGATTACTTTAAAGATCCAGACTATAAGACAGTGTCAGGACGAATCAAGTGTTTCCGTTGATTAGGACACTAATCAGAAACTGACTGTACTCATGCTTCTTTCATGTAAAAGGTCGACACACTAATCATCTTCTCCATTTCAAGAGGGACGCTTGTTTAGCACTATTACAAAAATGTTTCAGTTTCGATATTACCTCCCTTCTTCGTTTACGGTTAGGTTAAACTGGCCCCGTAGCATGAAAAAGTCGTTCTCCAAGCCATTTTCATTTTTTCACTAATATGAAACTTTATTCAAATCTGCACATTTCTGTGTGTTTTACAATGTTCTAGAACTTCAAGAAGTATTTTATTTTGATTTTTAGGGCGAGTGCAAATGAATATTTTCGCATAGATTTTCTTTTTTTTGCAGATTTCTCAGTTTTGCCATTTTCAGGACAGCGACTGCAGTCATGACAAGATATCTCAAAAACTACTTAAACTACTGGCTTGAAACTTTGCCTAATAGTTCTTGGTGGTATGCAGGTGACAATAAACTATTCCTAAAGTTATTGACCCATAACTTTTGGAATAAGCTAGATTTTGCTATCCTGACCCCCCATAAATTTCGGAAAAATTTTCCTCCATGACTGAAAAATCATAGAAAAAAAAGTAGCAACAGTCTCTACATGAAAATAGTCTAAAGTCTGTGTAGCATTACTTTCTACACTGATGCTAAGTTTCAAAATGTTACCTATGTAACTCTTTGAGAGATATGTGTGGCATATTTGCGGTTCGGCACCCCCCCCCCCCACCCCAAGATGTTTATTTTGTGCCCCCATCCTTTATTAAGGAGAAATTAGGCATGAAATGGTGTTTTCTGTATGTTTCTAACCTGTATCTAAGACACTGTGGTATTTTCAGTTCATTTATGCCAAGAATTCTATTTGCCAGTGTAACCTAACCTTAGAAAGCCGAAAAACCTCTTCTCAATTTTAACTTCCTGTTACAAGTGCAGTATGAACCTGCAGACACCTTATGACGAGACATTTCATTTTACATCACTGTAACAGTTGATGTAAATTTCAGCACGTTATGATAGGGAGAGTCAGGTGATCTGAACTGCTACCCTTTAAAAACGAAACTGTCTCGAACTGTCGTAGAAATAAATGAAAACAGGATCCGATGAACGATTAACATTAACGTTTAATAACCGCAGATGAACGCTGGATATCTCACAACTTTTACTTACAAGGAAGGCATGCAGAATACACAGAATGACAGGATCTTGCCCACATGCGGAATACTAGTAGCTTGCACACACACTCACTCGCTTGCCATCCTTTATATACCCATCCACACAGATCGTTCACGAACGGGAAATCCAGGAACTACGGGATGCATGAAGGCCACCTAATCGCACTTTGACACTTCACAGAATTGCGTCACTCCAAGGCCAACCTAGCGTAATTACTCCGACATGAATGATATCGTATGTTCTCGATAGACCTACAATAAACAATTACGTCACACAGCGAGACGTCACAGAGAAGTAAAACTAGCACACGAGGGGTCGCCGAGGGTTGCGGACAACATTGTTAGCCGGTAGGACTAGGACGCTACAATCACCAATTTGACTGAATATTAGCGATTACAAAAAAAGGTACTAAGGCCCATCAAAGCTTTATCTAACATTTTTGTAGTTTATACTGTTCGGCTGCCTTGTTTCAGGAGGAAACAACACTTCAGTTATGTTTTATGACGCCTAGAAAAAATTAATAGTATCACTCAGTGTTATAACTTTCTCGTAAAGTTGCTCTGTTTGCAGAGAAGTTTTAAAACTCGATTTTCTATTATTGGCGGTTCATGGTTTGCTTGATCATTTTTGTTAGGGAGAGGGGGAGGGGTGTAGAGATAGTAATAAAACATTAGTCTAACTGATCACAACAGATTTAATCCACTCAAATTTTCAACATGCTGACCATAATGCTCCATTTATGACAAACAGTTTCCTTCCTGTTATACACCCATTCTGTCCAAGCCTTCAGTGAGCCCAGAAATAAGACGCTTTCGAGTGTCCCACTTACCACTTATAATGGCTGTACCACCATTATCATCGTCATCATCATTGTCATCGCCTCCTCTTTTTATAGCGACCTCACAGTACTGGCCAGAAGGACACATGACCCCAGAGGATAGACATTTTTTTATGTCATCATAAGAGCACCTGTGTGGACAGAAAAGGTCACTTGACATCATCAGCTCCGTTGTTAAGTCATGCACGATTCTGTCAGTGCAGTCTGTGTCTTTACAACACGCAGTACAGGACCCAGTAGGTGAACGGTCACCTCCATAAGGACAGGCAGTGGAGGTCTGGCAAAATAGAGACGAAAAACGAGATGATAATGCTACCCAGATTTGGTAGATGTCCGTTTACTATGCAGATGTAAGTATGCTTTCCTACATGATTCCTTTGCCGAGTCCAGCCTCTGACAAATCGCCACGCAACAGTGAATGTGGTCACCATCGAGCTGGGTGACAAATGGGTAATCAAAATCCTGGTTTGAATGCAAACCACTACCCTCAGACTCGAGAGGGAAAGATACCCAGACTCATGAGCTTCTCCTAGCTCAATGGTTCTCATTCCTCCCCTTGCGATCCCAGTTTCCTCAATTCTTCCTCACCTAGACTTGTCATCTAATTTTCATTCACCATTGTACATGTACTTTTACAATAGTAATTATGAAATTAAACTTCTTCATTAATTGCACTGAAATGAAAAAAAAAAGTCCTTATTTCAGTGGATCATAAAACTTCTATTTACGTAGAGAGTACATTTTTTCCCAGTTTGGAATTCCTCCTCTGACTGAGATTCCTCCCCAGTTCTTCCCCAGGCTAAACTTCCTATCATTAGATTTGCAATTCCTCACATGAGAGCCAAAGGCCTAACGTTTGAGAATCACTGTTCAGCCGGAGGACAAATTTGCCCGGCCTTCATGCTAAACCTTTCTGTGGATGCTGACACAAGAAAAGAATGTTTCAAAGCCAACATCGTTTGCAGGTTAGAACTGAACTTACTACAGCATTTGGATGGTTGCAGGAACTGTCACAGCCTATTGCATAGGTGTCACCTGTTTGACTGTTAATGTGGTATCTGGGAAGAATAAAGGTGCACACAAAGAACGTTTTGTTAAATGATTGCAGTTCATGGATGAAAACTATATCTGTCTATGGATCCACCCATCTCCATCCTCCATCCATCCATCTATTCGTCCATCCTTCGTTTACCTTATCAGTCCATCTGTCTGTTTGTTTACATCTATCTTTGTTCCTAAAAATATTATGACATTATCTGTCAAACTTTTCCTCACAATCCAAGTCACAATTCTAACTCTGAGACTAAGACTCTCTGGCTTTCCTAGGATGAAGCAACAAAGAAATAGAAAATTAAAGAACCGAGTCCACTACTCACTGAATCCTGCAGGTCTGGCCTGGGTGACATCTATGTTTTGTATTGTAAAGACAGGCAGGGAACTTGTGTGAGTGAGAATTGCACGTGTAACATTCCGGAGTTTCGTCAAAAGCGTCCAAGGAACTGTGAGACTGGCGTGAACATAGCCCTGTGGGAGAGGGTTTGGAGAGAATGGGATGGAATTGATGGAGATTTTGGGAGAATGAGACGGAGTTGGGTGGGGGGGGGGGGGAGATTTTGGGAAAATAAGATGGAATGGAGGGAGATTTGGAGAGAATGAGATGTGGTGGAGGGAGATTTGGAAAGAATGAGATGTAGTGGAACTACAGAAATGTAAATGTACAAATATGATAGGTCACTTTGATGAATGGATGAGGAGACTTGGATGTGTGGGAGAGAAGGGCGTAAAATTTTAGGGTTGTAGGAATGTAATTATAGGATGTCATAGGGCAAGGCCGAGTTGTCCTGCATGCCAGGAGTAAGTTCTTTAAACCACGCAATTAATTAAGAGAAAGAATAAACACATTTTGAGATACTTCTTCAGTTGGAATTCAAATTCTTCTCATGTTACCAGAAAATTTGTTAAAGTTATTGATGTCTTTGTTTCAAGTGTACAATAAAGAAAAAAAACTGGTCTTTTGGTTTTTGATGTTGTTGTTGTTTGTTTGTTTTTGGTGTCGTTTATTTTATTTTGTTGTTGTTGTTGTTGTTTTATTAATAGAGGGTCAAAGAGCCGCGACAATCTATATCTTACGTGATTGACAAACGATAAATTCATCTTGCACCTGAAGACGTGAGAGGCACTTTGTTCTACACTGATTTAGTGTTGTCTACTGTACATTGTTCGTTTCTTTGTGTAAACAAAACAATAGTACTGAAGATCTATGCTGGTACTAAGTCTTGTTTGTAACTCGGATGAAAGTTGGATGCCACTCTTTATATTATTACGGGATAATGATAACTAGATGCCACCAGTATGATGCGGCACACTTTTTGCATTTCCACGATATCATAAATTTATTGTGGCCGCCAGCCTGAACTGGTAATTCAGTGAGATTTGGTGATGTGGTACATAAATCATTTGGGCATTTTTTTTGTTGTTGTTGACTTGAAAGAGATTCTGTGATTACCCTGGAGAGATACTTGGGGATCACAATCAACCAAAACCTCAGTACCGACTGAAATCACATTTTAAAATGTTCTTTGCGGCCTGATCACAGGTTTAAGACGCCGAATCACACCTGCAATCTGGCTTTGAAAAACACGAATACAATACGAATGAGGAACTCACCAGCGAATAACATCAGGGTAAGGACAATGAAACCATTCATATTGCCGGTGTGAGTGACAAATAGAGGCACTGCCGGTGGCTCCTCAGTCCTATTGGCATACAGAGATATGTTTGCTTTCACTGCAATATCAGTGGTCATAAAATTTTATTTAAAGGGCTGTGGGTAAGATGTTGACGTCAGAGGCTTGGTCTGACCTCCTGACTGACAGATAAGGCACTCACAACTTCATTCCTCATCATCATCATCATCATTGCCTTTCTCACCCTGGATCAGGGTATAGGCCACCTGTCTCCCTTTCTCTCCCTGACTCTCTTTCTATCCGTCTCACTCTCTCTCTCTCTCTTTGTCTCTCTCTTTCTCTCTCTCTCTCTCTCTCTCCTCTTCTTATCCTTCCTTTTATTCTTGTACTAATCAACTCCTGTGTAAATCAATTCAATACGAAAGATTTAACAACAATATGGGGGAAATGTTTGCTCTATCTGTCTCTCTTTCTCTCCATCTCACTCTCTTTCTCTCTCTCTCTCTTTTGTCTCTCTCTGTCTGCTCCCCCCTCTCTCTGTCTGTGTGTGTGTGTCCTATTCTTATCCTTTCTTTTATTCTTCTACTAATCAACTCCTGTGTAAATCAGTTTAATCCGAAAGATTAAGATAATGGAAAAATGTTTGCTCCTTATAGGACTAGATCCCAATGTCAAGACTTGCAAAAAGTTTCAAGAGATTTTTGAAATAACCAAGTTAGGCGATTTAAATGTCTCAAGGAAGTCGTTTTGGGGGGGGGGGGGAGGCTGAGAAAGCGGGTTGGGGGTGTGGCGTTAGTAGGCCTATTATTTGAACACTGTTGATTATGCCCCTTCGGTACAATTATAATACATGTATGTCACAAATCCCAGACTGGGAGATGTAATAGTTTATGACAGGACAAAAATCACGAACAAACGAGTTTAACACTTAACAAAACAACCCATCAGACTCACACATTTATTAAACATAATTATACAAATAATAGCGCAATTACATACATTATATTATTGCAATAGACTGCCGTACAACGGCCTTATTCTCACACACACTCTCCCTCGGATCCACAATCCGGTAGTTACTCCTAAAGGCACTTCGGCCTCAGCCTCTCCCCTCAGGGTCTTAATAGCACATTAATAATTCACTGGCACCGCAGTCTCTCAATATCACCTTCCTATTGTCATACACCTTAGCATTCCCCTAGCACCTCAGCAGGGCAATAACACATTATCATTTCAATAGACATTATCATTTCAATAGTACATTCTCATTTCAATAGTACATTCGCCCTCAACATGGCAATAGTGCATTATCACATTCACGCTCATATCTACGTCCCTGTCCGTGGCCTGACTGCCACGACTGTATGTGCCTCTACTTTCCTGCACTGACAGCCTCACTTCTGGCCTATGTGTGGCCTCCGGCCCTATGCTGGCCTATCCCCTGTGCTCATCGAGGTGGCTCTGCGGCCCGTCCTCGACACCTACAAGAATAACATTACATTGGTATAATACCCTACCATTTCTATTCACTCCACCTCTCCTTACAACCCATGAAACGTACACACACTAGTTCACCTTTCACTCACCACACATCTTACGGTAACACACCTCCATCGGAGTACACACTACTCACTCGCGCTACAAATCCATGAACTCACTTTCATCTATCGCTCATGACGCACATTGCTATATCCAATATCAAGGACTTCCACATTCCTCACATCTACTTATTTACATCATGGTAATAGACGAATATAATATAATACATCAATCATAATAATCAATCAACGTTCTACATACCAGTCATCACTGGAAAGACTCTCTCACTAGTCTTCTCGACTGCTCCCCTTATGTCCGCCCGATGGGCTCTTATTCACAGGTCCGTTCCGTAGGACCTTCTAACTTGCAGTGATAGTAATACAGCGCTTTCGCCTCATTCAGACCCTCCCACTACTCACAACAGCACGCTTAACTTACTTGTCTACCGTGAGCCTTTCTTACTCTACACCCGCTCTGTAGCAATCCCCTTAATTGCACTCACTCCACTCGTGACAATGTATTGCAGAAGTATACCTGGTCCAAATTTCCATTACAATTGAACCCCCCATCCCCACTCCCACACACACATTACATTTGGACCCCCTCCCCTCAGACGGCAGTATATTATAACTGTCTATTTTTATTGTAACTGAAATACAATGTACACGTACGAATTTCAACCAGATCACTGACTGCACATCCTGAATTCTTTGATTAAACGGGTCTTACGAATTTCAATGATCTGATGGCTGGCGGCTGCATTTTTTTTTTTTTCGTACAAGAGCCAAAGTTTCTTATTAATGTTTTACATTTATCCTGCTTTCCCCAGTTTTAGATTCCTGTACTTTTGTTGTTGTTGTTGTTATTATTTTACCAGAATTGAGATTTCAAGGCCACAGGTTTGTTCGTAAAATGTGGCATGAAAGATTCACTCTCTTAAAACGTAATCACCAGTGAAAGGGGAAAATTCTTTTCTTTCTTTTTTAAACTTTGAAACCTATACCGTAATGCAGTTGTCAGACTTGCTGTCCACTTCACTCCTTACTCAAAGCTTCAGACAAAGTCTAGCCATAGCCGTGAACAACAGGAACAATCAAACAAAAACTCATTTTCATTAGAAATTAAGCCCACCACCTTAGAAAGGTGAGCTGTGGGAGGGTCCAAATCATATAATAATGGAGCTTGGGCCCAACTTTGCGACCGCAAAGGCTTTCTTACTACGCAACGCAGAGAAATGAAACTTGGCACATGTATGTAAAATGTATTAAGCCTGTAAGTGTCGAGCTCATTTTTTCCCGAAACTCTTTACTTTTTCCCAGAAATTCAGTTATAATTATCAGTTATCAATTCATTATTGCGAATACGACGTGATAATGTACTTCCGTCAATTTCGTCATTTCCGCCTCTTACCGGAAATGTAAACTAGAGTTCACGATCCAGCCACGCCAAGAAAACTTTGATAGTGATACCGAGTATAGTGTTATACAGATGAGGTGAGTGCCATTCATTCATACCAAGAAAAATGTGCGTAAATATTTAGATCATTTTTTACGAACACATGAGCCCATGAAAAATGCTCGGTGCGCACTACTGTGCACTGTGTACTACTGTAATACTATCCTATCTATCTATTGATCGCCGATTTTATGTGGATGACCCAAAGTGTCTCGACATCAGTGTCTTTGTGCTGATTCCTTTCGGTCTGGAGTGGTGAGCTTTGTTTTTTACCATTCGAAGAATGGGGCTGTTACTAGTTATTATAATAGAGGGGTATTTCTGTAATGTTGTATTTGGACCGAGGCAGGGAGTGGAGTGTCCAAATATAATCCTACACCAGAACAACGAGCGCAGCACCGGTCCTCTACAAGCTTCTCACTTGTGCAATGTGTCCTGGTCAAACTACTTCATTGTTCACTTTTCTGCGTTTTCCGACCCGCTTTTTCTTCCCTTGGGTCCCTCCCCTGGAGTGTTGCCTGGAGTATCGCCCTAACAAGCCTGTTTGATCTATACCGCGGTCATGCCATATCAACATCCTTCTCTTTACTGTTGTCACCAGATCTTGAAGGTTGCACCATTGAATTCGGTGGCCCTGCCGAGGTTAGCTTAAGTTATTTTCAGTTATTTTTTTAAGTTAATTTAATATTACTGATCCCTGGCGTTATGCAAGAAAACGCAATTTCAGTATCTGAATGCACTAAAAACCTGAATTTGACACAGGTCACCAACCATCTACAGGGGCTTGGGTCATCAAGAACCCAGACTGTCTCATGACAAGGGTAGTGGTCATGTTTATCATGACTGCCGGTCATCCAGGATGCGAATCAGTACCACCTTCTATGACCTCATGCAGGTCATCTGGGTAAAGTGCTGATTTGCATTATAAGAAGAAGCAAGGGGGGACAAAAAACTGTATTGTGAATAAGAAATTTCATAATATAATTTCATGCTGTTTTAGATAACCCGTAAAAGTTATCTATTGTGTTTCAGACACCATGCCCCCCCCCCCCCAAAGTTTGTAATGACATATTTAAGTTTCTTGACTACCAGCCGGAGACTTCAGGGGCCGGAAATACATGTACTTGTTTGACGAGTCTCCTCTTCTTCTGATGAGCTCCTGTAGTCTCGCACCACCAAGAGTTTCAGCTGTGCTCCTGAAAACAAGTGTCTAGTTGCACATCCGATTTTGTTTGTTTGTCTTTTTAGAAAATTTATTTCCAAAATTTGATAGAACTTTGGGCTTAGAGAAAAGACAGAAACATCATATTTAATTTTCATATCTCCATGGAATTACACCCCTATGCCATGGAAAGATTGTAAGATCCCATACACGCTCACAAGGTTATCTCAGTCTCCATTAGAAGTAGAGTTAGATACTTCTTCCGTTCAAAACAATATTTCAATTACCAAAATACAAATCTTTATAATTAACAAGTGAAATCAGTAGCTGGAGCACTTAAGCTATAACCTTAAGACAGAGCATAAATGTGAGATTTAACCCGATGTTAAATGTTCCAGTTAAGAAAAACAAAAACAAACAAAATTGTACTATTAATGGCTGTATTACAATTTCACCGCTCGCTCCAGATATCTTTATGTTGGTTTAAAATTTGAATTCAGCAGAATCTACATTCAGGGATCACATCTGAGAGAGACTGGCTTATCTCGCATTTTTGTCATTTGGTAGTCAGCCATCACGTGATAGCAGCACAACTGTAGCTAATTATCTGTCACGATGACGTGATCGTGGTCAACGGGTCAACGTCGTTTTCCGTCCCGAGTCTGCATAAGAGTGCATGAACAGCTTGCATGCTGGCACTTGCTCGTTACCTCTCTGCACTTAAGAAGTTTCATTTACGTAACCATTGTGGCTTCCACAATTATCTCAAGTCCTCGTGCTGACAGTTTAAAACTATTTCGTCCAAACAGCGATTCAGGAAAAGTTATATTATCTGATTTTTGTCAACAGTTTGGCTGGACGGTAGTAAAAATTAATATTGATAAATTAGTTACTCAATCACTGCAAGGTCGTTAACTATTAAACACCCGCTAACAATGAAGAACAATTTATTGCTCAGATTCTCCTAGACATCACATGAAAATCAGAGGATCTGTCGAAGACAACTGTTCACAGAAAGACAGTTAACTGAAGGTCAAGGTAACTATTACTAACCACCTGTTACCTGACTGGGAGGACTGAGATTCCCAGCAACCTTATCAAAACAGAAAAACTAAGGATTTCTCAAAATCTACCCGAACATTCAGACAAGACTATTGAGCTTCCTCAAGTTTTGAAAAAAAAAAAAGAATATAAAAGAGCATTCGGCGTACGCAGAGCATAACCTTTGCAATACTGGGTTTCGGTAGTTTAGTCTGATTGCTATCGAGTAGAAGAATTCCAAACATTTCCTATACCGCAGAAATTTTTCTTTATAAAAGATATTTTCAGACACCGAGAACTGAACTAAATCTTATAATAGTAGCAGTAGTAGTGTCGGTAGTAGTTGTAATACTGGTAACAGTAGTTGTGGTGGTCTTAGTAGTAGTGGTAATAATAGTGGTGGTGCTTGGAGTAGTGGTGGTAGTAGAAGTGGTAGTAATAATAACAAGGAAGTGGTTATTTTCAAGGCATGCCTTGGAACTAACGCCAGCGTTATTTTCAAGGCATGTTTCATTGACCAATCAGAAGCTGTTTCAGTATTTCTAAACGTGGAGCCTTAGACTGTGCATTGTCAGACTGATATGTAACGACGTGAGGGTCTAGTCAGTTTGTATCACCGAGGCCGTAGGCCGATGTTCGTCTGGGTAGTAGTCAGATTGACATATCAGGGAAAGCCGCCGGGGTAGCTATGTATTGTTTATTGGACTCAAGGTATGCCTTGGAACTAACGCCAGCGTTATTTTCAAGGCATGTTTCATTGACCAATCAGAAGCTGTTAAGGTATGCCTAGAAAATAACGCTAGAGTTAGTTTCAAGGTATGCCTTGTAAATAACGCCTTGCTAATAGCAATAATAATGATGACTTGCCTCTCCATTATCTTTTCTGTGGTATATATTATAATGTGTAATACTCTCTCTCTCTCTCTCTTTCCTTGTCCATTCAATGTGTATTTCTCTCTGTCCCTTTGTGATGTATTTGTGTTTGTGTGTATGTGTGTGAAAGAGAGAGAGAGAGGAGGGGAGCAGGAGTAAAATTATTTGAGGGCGAGGTTAAGGGTAATTGTTAATTTTCTTTAGGGGTGGGAGGTGGAGGTGGTGGTGGTCAGAGATTTGACAGGGGTCATAAGGCAACACAGGTTGAAAATGGCTGGTATCCGCGATAAAGCTGTAGGTATTTGACCAAGAAAAAAATGACAGCAGATTCGGGGTACAAGATTCACATTTTTTTTCCTGATTTCCTTTTGAAAGTTCAAGATTACATGCAATTTTCACATTTATGTGGACATTCAGCTCTGACAAGCGCTGACTCCTCGCACATGGTGAGCACGTTGCTGCAGTCTATGCTGTCCAAATCACTACAAGTAAACGTAGAGAGTGTAGCCAGTACGGATGCGGTAGTGGATGGTGCCGGTGTGGATGTTGGCGCTGCTGTAGTTGATGTGGTCTTTCCGTTGACAATGTCCATCACCGCTGTTACTATGAGAGAGTCACATATTCCGCAGGTTTTGGGACAAACATGCTTAGCCGTAGGCTGGTCGCAGATGTTCGGCATGGTTGAACACCCGTCATTAAGGATTGTATCGTGGCAGTTGGCGTCATTAATGAGCTTACAGATTCCGCAGGTCTCTGCACAAAGCTCTATCGTATACCTGTCTTGGCAAACATGTTTGCCTATTTGAAAGGACGCACAAGCGCCTGGTTCTAGTTTGTCAGAGCAGGTTGTTTCAAATTTCTGGAAGATGGATTGGGTCGTTGTCGATATCTGTGTAGTTGTAGTTGCTGTCGTTGGTAATAATGTGGTACCTGGCGTGGTAGCTGCTAGCATGAAGTGTTTGAAATGTGGTTGTAGACAATCGTTAGTGGTACAACAGGCCAACTGACAGTTGCTTCGGGAAAGATCTGGACCACACGGTGTATTTACATGTTCAGCTTGGCATGTGCCGTGAAGATTTCGGTCTCTACACTGACCTGTTTGGATACATCAATAGAAAACTAGATGAAAAGATAGGTAGATAGACAAAAAAAAAAAAAAATAGACAGACAGACAAGCGGACGGACAGAGTTTTTGATGGATAGATGGAGGAATGGACAAATAAACGATGGATGGATGGGTGGGTGGATCGATGGATGGATGGATGGAAATAAGTCGGGCAGGCAGGCAGGGAGGGAAGGAGGTAGGTAGGCTGAAAGGTAGATAGGTAACTACGTATACATAGATAACACTGCTGAAGAGCATTATTTTGGTAGATAAAACATGATTACTTGAGAACGCAATGAACCCATGATGATATTGTTTGAATGGCAGAAAATTTTCTGATATTCATAAGTTTAGCAGTCAAGCTCTTGCCTTGTGAACAAAAGGCCCCACGTTCGAGTTTATCTTGCCCCCCCCCCCTCCCTCCCTTCCGAATTCCTCTCTGGTGTAGTTTTCAGTCTTATTTTCCACGTTCGGAATATTCATTGAAGTTTGTTTACCAGAGATTGTCGTATTTTGGATCGACCCTGTTTGGACCGACACATCGCAGTATTGATCTGTCTTGCAGTAGCTTCCATGCATCATACAGTCAGACAAGTGGCCGTCTCGACATTGGCCGGGGCAAAAAAGGCCATAGGATGTCATGACACGTGTTTTTAGGTCCAGCAAAAGATCTTTACTACAATCAGTGGTATCACAGCAAGCCACGCAATGACCTGTGAACGTGTCAACTCCCCCAAATGGACACCTCATTGGGTTCTGAAAACAGAATAATCATTAAGTCTCTAATTTGTAAGATGCGAGAGATTTTAATTAAACAGATAACGAGATAGTGACATTGATATAATTGTTGTGAGGGGACCAGAGTTAAATACAAAGCCAAATAGAGAAAATATTGACTTGTGTTCATTGTTTAGCTACAGCTTACTATGTCAAACGCTATAGACCCCTAGTAACAGCTATAGAATTATTCTCTCCCGTAGCGTGTGCAGGTTTTTATCAATAATCGAGAAAGTTTACGACGAGGCATCATATGCCTTTCCTTATTTTTCAATAGCAAATGTATACGCTTCAAGTTTTAAACGCCTCTTAGTGATGATCGTCCAAGACGCCTTGGCGTGAAATTCATTCAAACATTACAAACACGTCGCTTTCAACAAAAATCGCGTAAAAATTAAATATAGTTTGTGACTCGGGAATGAAAATATAGTCACAATATTGATATTGTGCTCGGTGAAGACAATTTTCGAAGCTGGGCCCAACCTTTTCGTTGCTTTGGTCATAGGCTGGGCTATTTGCTTGTGCTATAGAAACTGTGGTACTCACTAAGATTGGCTCAAGGCACTTGTCATCACAGTATACGCTGTAACTGTCTTTCCCAGACCAGTCTTTGAAATACCTAGACAGTAAAAATCGAGTAGGCTACACTTTGGTAACTAGTCAAATAAAATCATGAAACCTTTGGCCCATTGTTTCATTATGTTTTAAGCACATCATGCTTTGTCCTTTGTTTATTGTGGTTTTGATTCTTTGTGGTCGCCCCCCCCCCTCCCCTCCTCTTGTTTTAAATTTCATTGCCCATTCCATAACAATAATAAATAATTGACATGTTTTCGGTGACATCTTCGAAGCAATTGCACTACAGGATCGCAGCAGAGCTTGTTTTTTTTCCACATTTTAACATCACTAAAGTTGAAGTTGTGTGCGTTAAAAATCTCTGACAACGCGAAAAGGATGTGCGTGACAAAAGGGTGGCTTGGAGCCTAAATAAACTCGAGGTGTGCTTTAATTATGGTGTAATTTAGGGTATAAAAATGCAATGTTACAACGATTTTAGGACAGTCCTCATACGCACTCAATGCGACAGCTTGTAGCAATGGGGCATCTTTTTCCAGTCGTAAAGAGACACCCCGGAAAGTCTGCAGATGTGGAACTGCATTTGGGACACAGAGGTTGGTAATCGTAGTAGGATTCCCAATAGTGGTGCTGGCCGTCACTTCTCTCAAATACTGTGGATAGGTCGATGGGTGGATTTGTGGATGGATTGGAAGATAGACGGACTGAATTTAGATAAATCCTTGCATCTATGTATCTATTGAATAATTGTTGTCTCCCTCCCTCATATTCACTATTCATCTATCTATTTATTTATCTATCTATTTGTCTATCTTGTCACGAGTGGAGTGAGCGGGATTCAAGGATTACGGGGGCATGGAAGTGTAGGGATTGACTCACGGGATAGTGAGGCTGCTCACCTATATTGACTTCTGTTAGTTAGCGTGGAAGCGTGCAAGACGTGAGTAAAGTGAAGGCGATGAGGTAAATCTTGTGTAGTGAAAAGTCACTGCAAGTTAAGAAAGTCCAAGGGGACAGACGTGAAGAGAGCAGTCGGGAGATTGTTGTGTGTTTTCCAGTGATGACTGGTAGGTTGAACTAGGATTTATAATTATGATGATTGATGTATTATATTCGCCTATGACCATGATGTAAATAAGTATATGTGAGGAATGTGGAAGTCAGTGATTACTGTGTATAGAAATGTGCGCCATGAGCGATAGATGTAAGTTAGGTTCATGGATTCGTAGCGAGAGTGAGTACTGTGTAAAACGGTGGAGGTGTGTTACCGTAAGATGTGTGGTGAGTGAAAGGTTGACTATTGCGTGTACGCTTCATGGTTTGTAATGAGGGGTGAAGTGAATAGAAATGGTATGGTGTTATACCAATGTAATGTTATTTTTATAGGTGCCGGGGTCGGGCAGAGACGCCACCCGCGGTAAGCGAACTAGCACAGGGGATAGGCCAGCATAGGGCGGAAGGCTACGCATAGGCCAGTGGCGTGAAGCTGTCGAGCAGGACAGGAGGGGCGCATGAGTCGTGGCAGTCTGGCCACAGACAGGGATGTGTATAGAACTGTTAATGTGCTCTTAAGATGTACTACATGTGATATTGATATACTACTGTGCTATTGAGATACTAATGTGAATTGAACTATTAACGTGCTATTGCCATGTTGAGGTGCTATTGGAATGCTAAGGTGTTATTGCCATAGGAATGTGCTATTAAGACATTGAGTGGAGAGGCTGAAGCCGAGTGTCTTTAGCAGTAACTACCGGGTTGTGGACCCGAGGAAGAGTGCTTGAGGGAAGAAGGCCGTTGGACGGCAGTTAAATTGAGTAATATAATGTATGTAATTGCATCTTTATCTTTATCTTTATGTTTAATAAATGTGTGAGTCTGATGGGTTGTTCTGTTAAGTGTTATACGTGTTCGTTCGTGATTGTTGTCCTGTTATAATTATTACATCTCCCAGTCTGGGATTTGTGACATATCTATCTGTCTATCTATCTGTCTATCTATCTGTCTATCTTATCTATCTATCTATCTATCTATCTATCTATCTATATACAGTGTTTACAAGATGTGTTTAATATAAAAACTGCTCGTCAATACACAAAATGAGACAACACAATACTTGCGGCAGAGTATTCCAAACAGAATGAACAATTTAACTGCCATGCTGACCGAGGCAATGTCCAGCAAGATTTGAACTGTTTCTTAACCTTCCTCCCGGATACTTAAGCAAAGCCTGTTAAACGCAGTCCTTATCTTTACCCTGGACATTTTGGTGAGAGATAAGAATGGTTGGGAACTGTGATGTCAAATGTCCGATACACACAGCTTGAATGTCCATAAAATCACAACTGGAGGTTACAATCTTTAAACCTTCAGAGGTTTTGGGGCCTTTGTTTTTGGAGGATCACTGACGTGACATTTGCATCTCGGAGCCCTCCACAACAGACATGGGCAACTGTGGAACCACATTTTTCTCAACGACCTTCGATTAGGAAAAACATGACGATTTTAATGGCCAGATGTGAAAATAGAGACAATGCAGAAGGCCAGATACTCTGACCTTATATTACATTCAATTTCTGTAAGTGAAGTTACTTGCGTACGAGTGAGTTTAATGTAAAAAGCGTATGACTGGATGAAAGTGGTAGGCGGATAGGAGAATGGAAAGGCAGACAGAGAGAGAGAGGGGGAGAACGGGAGAGAGAGGGGGAGTGAGGGAGGGAGGGGGGGAGAGAGAGGGAAAGTAAGGGGGAGGGAGACTGGGAGAGAGAAGGAGAGACACGGGGAGAAAGGGAGAGCGGGAAAGAGAGAGAAATTATAAATGAATCATATGGGGATAACTTAGAGATGATTTAATGAGGAGGGTTGGAGTTATATGTCATATTTTTTTACAGCGCACTGACCTATGTGTAAAGTAGTAATTTTCACTCAACCTCGGAGGTCAGCCAAAATGGTTTCGATGCAGCCCGCAGAGAGCGGGTTGTCCATGTCTGGTCTAGAATGTAATATACTATAATTATACACAAGTGCCAGGCACAGAAAACTGGCTTTTCAACATAGAACAATAAATTACTCTTCCGTGGACAAAGACTTTGTGGTGGTGATTTTTGTCTATAAACGAGAAAACCTAGGGACAACTATCACTTCCTTAACTGGAACATTTTCTAACTCATGAACAACTACTCCAATCCTGATTTACACTCCGATGGTGTCACCTCACCTGTCACCTGTCGGCTTCATCGTCATCGATGTTAGCTGCTACAGTGGATGTCACGACAAAATCTCCTCCACCCAATCCTGTCCTTAGCTTTCCTAGTTAGTTCACTTATTTCCAGCTGGCTGACTTTCTTGATGTTATCGTGATATGTAATGGGTGGTCTTCCTTGTTTTCTCTTTGTTTCTGTCTTTCCTTGAAGGATTGATATCATAAGGGCCGTGCTTTTGTTTCGGGCCGCGTGGCCGATGTATGCAAGTCTTCTTTTATTTATTTCAGGTGTTATTCTTCTGGTGGTGCCAAGCTGTTCTAAGATGCTTGTATTTGTTCTCCTTTCTGTCCAACTTATTCTGAGTAGCCTTCTGTAAAGCCACATTTCAGCTGCCTCCAATCTTGTTATGTCTGCCTTTTTGAGTGTCCAGGCTTCACAACCATATAGTAGGACTGGCCAGATCAAGCACTTAAGTATGTTCACTTTGAGGTCCGTTGGTGTGCCTCTATCCTTCCAAATGTTGTTTAGTTGAACCATTTGGTGTTTTGCCATTCCTATCCTTGTTTTTGTCCTTTGAGCAGCTTCCATCTTGCGATTTATGTGATCCTAGGTATTTGAAATCAGTCACTTTTTCTAGTGCTGTTTTGTTTACTAGTATCTCCTGGTGTTCATGGTGCCCTGTTCCAGTATGCATGACTTAAAGTTTCATGGTCCTAACATTCCAGGTGCCGATGTTGATGACACTTTTGCTTTTTCTTTTCTTTGAATAGGAGTATCTACACCTCTGTTTCTTGCACTCACCGTCAGATACGCCAGTATCGTCATCACGGGTGCCTTCTGCAGTTGTGGATTCTCCCCCCCCCCCCAGTCGTTTTTGAGTCCCGAACCTCCCTGGGGGACTCAGATGACACAGAACTATAACTTTCTTTCCTTTTGTGTGACATTTCATTGTAGTTTTTGGCAAGAAATTCTTCCAGTGGTCTGCCATTGCTTTCTGAAAGCCATTGTTTCAAAAACGGAATCCTCTGCCCGCAACCACGAGAGACAAAAGCCGTGCCCAAAGATCCTTCGGTCGCCTTCCGTCCTCATCCATCCCCTGCTGCCAGGATTTCACCAGAGCCCTGTTAGCCAGCGACGTTTCGGGGTGACCCGGGATGGCCTTCACGGCTAGCGTAGCGCCTAAGTGACACAAGGTCACACCGTACTTCGCCCGAACCCAGCAATCCCCTACTTTGTCCTGTTTCCACCTCCCGGGACGAGGACCCAGGGTTGGGCTTATGGTGTAATATAAAAACCACAGAAAAACTGTGGGGTCGCAGCAAGGCTGGAAGTAAAGTCAAAATACGGCAAAAAGAAAAAGTTGTATGTAGCAAAACCTCGGGTAAGAAATAAAGCCGAAACCATACAATAAAACGCAAGAAAAAGGGAAGACAAATCGAGACTTCGCTAAGAAACCTTCTTCAGGAAAACAAACAAACAAGAAAAAATGAAAAATTGAACAGATAAAAAAATTGAACAATAAAAAAAAATGTAGAGTGTTAAATCAGTACGGCCATTAGTCTGCGAGTCCTGACTTGTATTCCTGGAGGGCAGCACGACCGCCAATGGTATGCTTGTGTGTTGGACTCGCAGTGGACAGAATGCGTCCCGGCCTAATTAATGGCTTTTTCAACCATCCTACACTCGCAGAAATGGTGAAACTAAAAAAAAAAAAACGCACAAGTTACTAGTCTTTTTTTTTTTTTTTTATAAAACATAGCTTGATCATGATATTATGAACTTTGTCAATCCTGAAAATGTAGTTTCTCTGCGAACTACGACAACGGAGGATTTAAGGAAGAAGGCTTCCCCCATTTCCATCTTTTTATTATATACATGTATATAAAAGATGGAATTTGGAAGACTTCTTCCCAAAATCCTCCGTTGTCGTAGTTCGCAGAGAAACTACATTTTCATTTTTCTATATAATGGAATTTTTATCTATTTTAGGCGAGTGCCGCACTGAGCCTAGAATGACACAGTCAGATGCTGGCAGACAAGAAGTGCACACTATCATTTCCGAAATTTTCTTGGTAAATCCGGGAGGACCCTATCATACTAAACCCGGTCAGACAGTCAGTTTCTACCATTATTTCTTAGGTGTACATTTTGTTGGCAGCAATTGGTTTTGACGTTCCGGTATATGATGCACCCTTGAGCCCGGTCAGACACAGTCGGCTTCTGCCATTATATGTGAGTGTGCCTGAGAAAACCCACATAAAGTCGGCAGAGCTGATTTTGAGAAAAACGGCTTTGAAGTGAAAATATGGGTCCGACACAAACTTCCAACTTGGCTGTTGTTTAGGGGACCGTGGCATGTTACAGGGTAAACTGTAGAGGAGCACTATGATCTCTATAACAGCTTTGTAATTAGACTACGGTCTCCTAACAAGATCCAAAAACTTCCGACTTGGCTGTTTCTAGGGGACCTTGGCATGTTACAGGAAAAACTGTTGATGAGTAGTGAACACTACTCACTATGATCTCTATAACGGCTTAGTTATTAGACTACGGCCTCCTAATCACTCCAATATTACTTGGTCAATTAGCTATTGCCACTTATAGAATGAAATGCCGTTTTCTCAAAATCTTGTTTTAGGGTGGTCACTGACTTCAATTTATCAGAAATGTCTTGTCTTTTATTATATGTACAGAACTCAAAATGTCGTGTTGCCGACTTATTGTGGGTTTTCTCAGGCACACTCACATATTTCTTCGGCGTTGACGTTCCGGGCTTAGTATATGATACCCCCTTAAATGGCAGTTATATTGGGCATTATTTGACATTTATATGACATCTCATATTTTGCCAAGTGTTCTATGAACTCTTTGAAGGAATTATGTTTTTTTGTTTTTTTTCAGATGATTAACGGGAAGAACAATACCCAAGATGTTTAGAAGAAATTAAATCAAAAATGTATTTAGGATAGGGAATACATTTCAGATGAAATAGTTTTTCCGTTACTGTGTAAACTTATCATAAAAACCACAGAAAAACTGTGGGATCGCAGCAGGGCTATAAGCAAAGTCAAAATTGGGCAAAAAGAAAAGGTAGTATGTTGCGAAACCCGGCCGCGTGAGAAATAAAACCCAAACAATACAAAGCAAACTAAAGAGAAGACAGAAAATACTGTGTAAACTTAGGACTTCTGCACTGTGCGATTTCATGGAGGGCCCCAGAGTTTGTTGGTTTGATGGTTGTGTGTGTGCGTGATTGCGAGCGCGCGCACGAATGTGTGTGTGTGTACACACACGTGTATGTGTGTTTTTGTATCTGGTCGCCTTTGTCTTTCTTTCCGTTAACATAAAAAAGAAAATCGAAAATATTAATTGAAAGCCGAGTTTGTTCCGTCGTAATCTGAGGTTGTAAGCGTATCTCACACAGAGAAAAATCCGGAAGATGAAACTAATTTTATTATGTTTGTGTTTGAAATTTTGGTGAGCTTACACTAAGATGATTCTCACACTGCAAGGTATTGGGTGGCGAGCATGCACTGATCAGAGTTATTACGTAAGCCTAATGATTGTCGTGGATGTGGTCATGACGAGGATGCTACTGGTGGTTTTATGGATAAGCTACTGTTGTGTGTTTTTCTTGGCTATGATGGTGTTGTAGCTGTTGCTGTGGTGTCGGGACTCTGTGCACTTGTGTGTTTGTGTGTGTGTGAGAGAGAGAGTAGGATTCCCAGTTAGAAATTGTTTCTGCATCATAATTTCTCATAAATTAAAATACTTCACATGTAGGCTAATATTTCTCTTACACTTAAGGCCTACGCACTCCATGGGTTCTTCGAATTCTCTTTACACTCTTCAATTTTTCATCTGGATAATATTTAAGGATTTTCCATGCAATCAGACAATACATGTCGGGGTGTGGGCAAGGGGGGGGGGGGTAAAATAATTGTCTAGATGGATAACTGAGCTCCACGGGTGGGGGGGGGGGCGCAACTATGATACTTGCACAAACGGGCAGCTTACTGTTTACCCATGGCTTATTCTTAATTTCCTATATAAAAAAAAAGGGCCTACCGGTTTTTATTTTATGATAAGATATGTACGGTACCGTAACTGTATTATCCTGTTGTCAGGAAATTTGTTATCACAGCATTAATAACAGTATTTACAGTAAAATACAATATCTAAGACACACAGATCTTTGATGCATACCGCACACAAGCTCATTACTCACACAACATTATCAGCAAATAAGAACATTGTTCACACACATAGCCTACTCACTGTCAGAACAATCCACTAGGAAAACTCACAGCAGCACACCACATCAGGAAACAATACTACTTCGAATGGCAGATGGCAAAAAAGATCGTCTATAACGCTCTTTGTTTGTTTTTAAATACAGTAGGCCTACATTCGTACACTTCTGTGGGATCGGACAATCTGGTGGACACCATTTTACTAGATTTCAGTAAGGCCTTCGATAAAGTGCACCATGCCAGTCTTTTGACTAAACTAAACCATTATGGAGTTAGAAACAGTACTTTGAAGTGGATTAAGTCTTTTTTAGAAAACAGAACACAAATAGTAGTCGTTGACGGAAAGTCATCCAATCCTGCACCTGTTCTCTCGGGGTACCTCAGGGTACTGTAATGGGCCCCTTGCTATTTTTAGTTTATATAAACGATATGCCAAGTAAGATCTCTCCAGGCACTAAATTACGACTGTTTGCCGATGATAGCCTCCTCTATAGAACAATAAATTCAAAAGAAGATACGGAAATTTTACAGAAAGATTTGGACAGCCTACAAGAATGGGAGAGGGACTGGCGTATGGAATTCCACCACAATAAATGCCAAGTCCTGAGAATTTCAAATAAACATCACAACATCACCTCAGACTACTTTATACATGGCGAGAAATTGAGTGAAACAGATGAGGCTAAATATTTAGGAGTTACATTGGACAGAAAACTTACATGGAACCAACATATTAATAGCACAAAAATGTCATGTAACAAAGCAAACGGTATACTAGCATTTCTGAAAAGGAACATCTCTAACTGTGATAGGAAAGTAAAAGAAAAATGCTATAACACCTTCGTGAGGCCCTCCCTAGAGTATGGCTGCAGTGTCTGGGACCCCCACTGTCGAATAAATATAGAACAACTGGAAAGGGTCCAGAGGAGAGCTGCTCGCTTTGTGACAAATGAGTATGCTAGAAGTAGTAGTGTCAATAAAATGATGAGAGACCTCGAGTGGACACCACTAGAAGAAAGAAGAGCAAAAAACAAAGTAAAACTATTTTACAAGGGCAGGGAAGGAAATACCAATATCCCATTGAACCACCTCACCATTAACACCAGAGGCAACAGAAAGAATAACATAAAATATAACATCCCAAGCTCACGGATTAACAGCCATCTTTACTCTTTTTACCCTAGTGTCATCAGGATGTGGAACAACCTCCCGGCAGAAGTCCAAAAACTATCGTCTGCAACGGCTTTTGGCAATGAATTGAAGAACATAATTATCCGTTGCAGCTACCATTGTATTTAAAGTGCGGGTCTATTTTTGTGCACAATCTTGGTGCCAAGAGATATTTTTAACCAGAGATATGTATGTAACAAGATGGTGTTAGGGTGGGGGTGTATCGGTTGCACGGCGGTCAGTGCGTCACGGTACAGTGCACGAACGAAAACACAGCGGTATAATTAATGTTCACCGCCGGGTCAAGTAATTTCAGATAAAGACGAACAACTTAATTAATTCGCAACGGCGTTCACTGTAGGAATCTCGACCAATATCAATTTCTCAGCCACGCAAACACTTCCCACTCCCCGCGTTATCTTGTCATAAACAATACGACTTGCCACGACATCATTACTACTCTAAGCGGACCATGGAGGGTGGTGTGGACGATGGACCCAAAGGAATGCTCGTTAATTGCATCTGATTTATAGCCGTCAAGGTGCTCGTGCCCAGGACTCTAGAGAGTCGGGAGACCACCGGAGAGCCGATAATGTCTTTACCACTGATACTGACCGTGCGAAATCTCCGCGCATACGAACACTAACTAACGACAATGTGCCAGAAACTGCAGGAGGGACAGAAAGGTCACTCGGTGCAAACGCTAAACTAAAGTATAAGAAAAGGGAAAGGCCAGAAGGGGTGGAAAACCACAACTACCAAAAGACAAAATACTATTCATGAAGTGCTAATTACTGCATCGCTGCACGGGAAGTCAGGAAACAGGTAAATAGAGATAGCTGAAAATAACATAAGGGTTTAGGGTCGCGCTATGCTAAATGCATAAAGTAATGGCATTGAATAATACAATGAATATATAAAAATGCTCATCAAAGGAAGCAAATTAATACAAATAAAAATTAGACAAGTTAAACAGCTGAGGCCACCGCAGATGAAATCCAGACGACAGGGGTGATCAGTCCCTCTCGTCCGTTTTTTCTGTGTAAAGAATGGTCTGAAATAGGCTAATATTCGTCCGAGATAACCTCTAGCAACAATTCACATATTAACACTAATAACAGGTAGTAACACAAACACAGACAGTTAAATTACTGACCACAACACTACAGTTCAACACCAAGTCACAACGTTGCAATACACGTTGGGGCCCATTCAGCGGCGAATCCCTGGGTGGGTCGCCAGTCTCGAGGTCAGCGGCGAATCCCTGGGTGGGTCGCCAGTCTCGTAGTCTTCGCTGCAGCTCTCAGGCCAGCGCACCGGCGATACTCACACGTGGTCATTCCGGTCACGGTGCCTCGTCATACAAGTCATAACACAGTCCCAAGCTGTGTCCTCTTTCAGCTTTCGATTGACAGTCAGTTACCGCCCCACGTTGGGCGCCATAAATTGTAACAAGATGGTGTTAGGTGGGGGTGAAGGTGTGGTGTAGATGAACCATTGATGGGGGTTTCACTCTTGTTACTGCGGCTGGTTAGGCCGCAACATTCACTCGGTTCGTGCCAGGGCGGTAAAACTGCTCACACTGTCAAAGAAGAATATAAGTCTATTGTAGGGCACAAAAGACGTTTATTCAATAACACACACACCTGCTCTCGACTGGGGGAAGAGACGCAGTCGTGTAACAGTATACCAATTAACAACAAAACAAATAATATACATGTAATGTCACATGGCATAGTTAACACGACTAGCATAATAATAATACATGTATATTAAAACGTAAATAAATCAAGAGTGAAGATAATAAACGAAACATATTAGAGAGAGAGAAGGAGAGAGAGAGAGATCAATATTATCTAAAGACTTCTAAACATTCAGTACGCACCAATACCGTGGACATCGATCTAACATAACACTAGTGAGCAAACAGTCTGCTCGGTAAGGCTAACAGTACACGGCATTTCAGTACATGTATCTAAAACAATATAAACAGCATAACCACAGCTTAGGACTCTGGTATTATGATAGTGACTGGTATCATAACTCCCCGAGTCGTATACTTATGAGGAAAATATATCTATTGCTTACAGAGTTACACTCATCGTAAATATCTGATAGCATCTGATATTATCATCTTAAAATCAGCAAGAACAGTATTATAAGTATTAAAGAGCACGTACCTGTCAAAGAAGAATATAAGTCTATTGTAGGGCACAAAAGACGTTTATTCAATAACACACACACCTGCTCTCGACTGGGGGAAGAGACGCAGTCGTGTAACAGTATACCAATTAACAACAAAACAAATAATATACATGTAATGTCACATGGCATAGTTAACACGACTAGCATAATAATAATACATGTATAAAACGTAAATAAATCAAGAGTGAAGATAATAAACACAGCATGAGATGTGCGATATCAGAGAGAGAGAGAAGGAGAGAGAGAGAGAGAGAGAGAGAAAGAGAGAACAATATTATCCAAAGACTTCTAAACATTCAGTACGCACTAATATCGTGGTCGTCGATATAACATAACATTAGTGAGCAAACACTCTGCTCGGTTAGGCTAACAGTGCACGGCATTTCAGTACATGTATCTAAAACAATATAAACAGCATAACCACAGCTTAGGACTCTGGTATTATGATAGTGACTGGTATCATAACTTCCCGAGTCGTATATACTTATGAGGAAAATATATCTATTGCTTACAGAGTTACACTCATCGTAAATATCTGATAGCATCTGATATTATCATCTTAAAATCAGCAAGAACAGTATTATAAGTATTAAAGAGCACGTACCTGTCAAAGAAGAATATAAGTCTATTGTAGGGCACAAAAGACGTTTATTCAATAACACACACACCTGCTCTCGACTGGGGGAAGAGACGCAGTGCTTGGGGCTTGACAGGCCCGGGGTTTTATACGATTCTTTCCCATCCTCCCACGGTCTTAGGGGCGGGTCAGTCTAACTGCCGCTCACAGTTAAGCACTGTGATTGGAACACGCTCCTACGCTCCTTTAAGACAAAATACTGAATCCCAAAATACCACATACCACATGTATATAACAAAAGAATTTACACAACGATATATTTTAAATGGTCTTAATATATATGCTGTTTTGGCCTGTTTTAGCCTCAGAGCAGTGGCGTCGAGTCGCACATGGTGCAGTTGAGGAATCGTCTGAGTAAATAGACGAATCAACTCCATGAGAAGAAGAAGAAGAAGGGGTGGAAGCGGTCATTTAGAATTGATGATGTATCCCTTATTGGGATTGGACCTCGATCCACAGAACCAAGATAAAGGCACTACTTCAGTTGGGCTTCCCTTCGACATCAACCCGTTATGGAAACATTATCATGCTTGATTTACAATCGGCATGACTTAATCCGATGTGATTTGTCAAGTCTGTCTTGACATTGACTGGATAGATCTATTAATTAAATTACAAACAAATAAGTTTGTTCCGTTATTTTTTTGTTTACCTATGACGTCGGGCGGAAGTCACTCGACCACCATCTTGGATTGTTGACAGATTCTGTGGAAACCACTTATCTGGGACTTCACCCTCTCGTTATCACTATCAGTTAAGATTGAAGTGTTGTGGCAACCGCTGCCATGCCATCAAAGCCAGAGGACATCATGAAGGGATTCAAACTGTATCCTTTTCTTTTGGTTGTTTGTTTGACTATTCGCAGCAAGCACACCTAGATCTAGAATCTAGATATATCTAGAATCTAGATCTAGATTCTAGATCTATCTAGATCTAGATCTAGATCTAGATCTAGAAATCTAGATCTAGATCTAGAAGTCTAAATCTAGATCTAGAGTCTAGATCTAGATCTAGAGTCTAGATCTAGATCTAGAGTCTAGATCTAGATCTAAAGTTTAGCAAGATCTAGACTAGATGTAGAGTCTAGATCTGGATTCTAGATGCGGTTGGTACAAGTCCCCAAAAATGCTGAAAGTGAAATATAATGTGCAACAATTCATGGAAGGGTTCATGGAATCCCAAAAAATGATAATTCTTGGAGCTTGAGACTCCCTTTTAAAATTTTTCAACACTGTCTCAAGGTAAGAAATGCGCTTTTGAACATCATTTGTAGACTGAAAGTGAGAGTAAAATCCTGTGGTAGAATCTAAATGCAACAGCAACACATAGGAACGTAATATCTAGATCTAGATCTAGACTCTAGTTCTAGCTCAATTAGAACAGAAGTGATGGAATTTTACGCGTCATAAATAGGCCTCTATTATTTCTTTGTAATTAATTCATTAAATTTGTCACCGAATTTAGTGGTTTCAATACAATGATAAGAGCATAACTTGGGAACCAATTATTGAATCCTTCTGAAATTTTCAGTGATTGTGCATATGAACTGTAACTACTTGTAAGAAAATATGAGAAATACAACTAGATCTAGATCTATACTCTCTTCAGAACATAATATTATGTAATCAAATTACGCAATCAACCAACTATGCAATCGGCAAAAAACTGCTGAGCATTGATGGCTGTAAATTAAAAGTTGTTTACTTCAAGCATGTATTTTTTAAAAATAACAATGTTTATTGCTATGTAACATCTGTATCTTTGCATGTTTGTTGCGTTTTATTTACATAATTAAATATATTTCACAAAATCTCCACCTTTGAACGCAAAAGGCTTTTTTATCAGACCACCTATACTAACCCAATTTTACATGTTCATTTCAAATACCACGGAGGGCGCATGGAAGTTTTTATTATTTTGATTAGTTTAGTTCTTGAATTTATAGAAAATGCATTGTTTCATCGTGCTGTCATTTTCATCCTCCATCTTGGCTCCATTCTGTTATAGCACCCTGCATGTCATAAAAACAAACCATATCAAGCTTGGTGCGCAGTGTCCTGGCGCGCATGAGTTCTGAAGCAGGACTACAGATTACTACTTTTATTGTAAGAGAGAGAGAGCGCATGATTGTTTATTGCGGGCAATGCCCGGTACGTCATCTAGTGACAGATAAAACAAAATAGCATCCCTACCGTTCTTTCCAATGAGTCCTGTAAACCCGAGCTATATCCAAATTCACTTGTTTGCTCAAATCCTCAAGCTGGAGATCACCCAGCAAGAAGTCGGTGATTACTTGTGAAATCTTCAGCTTGTAATCAACACTGTCATCTTCCACCTCATTTTCACTCCAGTAACTGACTGTTAAATCCCTGCTCTTTTTGGCCTCTTTGAGGACCCGTGCTTGGTTCTTCATTAGCTGGCCATCAACATCCCACGGGTGAGAAAGTCTCTTCCCCACCAACCATCTCTCCTCTGCCATTTTCTCAGCAAGTGAGAATTTGTCACTGCTCACCTCAGATGGGAGGTTGGAGGTGACTGGAGTGCCACTACCAATGGCAGCCATTATCTGGCGCTCCAGACAATTCCTGTTTGTCGTCTCTTTCTTCTGCTCCCTCTCCTTCATCCTCTTGAAGATCTCTCTCTCCATCACCTCCTGTCTCTGCCTCTCTCTCCTCCGTTCTTCTACAGCCTGCTGCGCTGCAAACTTGACAGCGGTCTCCTGATGGTCAGGATCCTTTTTATCAAGCCACTCTAGTGTGGCGTTCACTTTGCATTTGACTTTCGAGTCCACAAAGCCTTCTGTCGCATTTGGAGCTCTGCGGCACTGAGAGTCTGTCATGCCTAGAGCTCGTTCTGCCCAAATATTGTGCACTGGGGCAGCCTCAGCCTGCCTTATCATTTCTGCTGTTGGTTTGGCAAGTGGCCGCTCCAAATATCTCACCAACTGGCGCTGGAGCACTAGAAGGAAAGCTGCTGTCAATTTGCTGATGAGGGCACCTACAGCATCAGTATGTGCATCACTGCTGCAGGGCTTTCAATGTGTCATCCTTCAGCAGGGGCTTTCGAAAGATGACCTTCTCAGTAAAAAATATTTCTGCTGGATCCTCTTCAAGCTGTCGCAGACCTTGTAAGGCACCTTCAGAAAAGCAGTCTGAAACAAAATTTTGAACAAACCATAAGACCATTATTCATACTCAGCTAAAAAAGAAACTCAACTTGATATCAACAATTATGAAATCAACATGAATCTGAAATTAGGTGAAACAATCATAAAAAGGAATGAATGTATTTTTGTCGCTACTGAACCCTCTGCTGGACACTCGTTCTTACAGACGAAAAGGTAGGTTAATCTGTAATCGTAATTCTGGAAGTAATTGAATATTATTAGGCAAGAAATACATTGAACCCGGTACCTTCGGCATGAGAGGCGAACACTTTGCCTGTAGACCAGCGTGTCCCTATTACTGAGGGATGGGGGAGGGGTGGTAGAGAGAGAGGGAGGATGGTGAAGGGTGCTGGGTACCTCCTGAAACTGAAAGTATTTTTTTTTTTTTCATTTTTCTTTCTCTGTGTTGGTAGAACGGGCACTTTGCTTGTATTACCTGATAGGAGTCTTATATCATGTATTTGAAATTTTATCCAATCGGACGAATGCACCATGTTTTTTTTAGCCTTGCAGAACTTAGTCTTCAGTGGCCTTAAAGAACCCGTTCAATAAAAAAAAGCTTACTTTATAAGCCCCCGGTCTTATTTGCTGAGATCTTTGAATGAGATTATGTACTTATTTGCAGACATCTGCGAATAAGCATAGCCACATAAGACATAACTAGATCTAACCATGCATAAGATTCTTTAGGTCCACAAGAAAGGCAAAATTTCACAACAGATTTTCAGAGAATTGGATGCAAAGGGAATGATACCTGTTGACTGGCAGATGGAATACAATGTGGTGTAAAATATTCATGAACTCTTTAATGTTAAGCACAAATTGACTCTTTCAGTTATTGCTCAGCACAGGATTTTTTTTAAAAATGTTTCAGGAGTTGAAAAAAAAAAGTCCCCTCCTATTCTAACACTGACATCATGAATTGCTACTGTTGCCAAAACACGGCTGTTTTGAAATGGTTTTCCAATAAATGTATACTAGAAGGATCTGTTTTTTCCTTGAGGTGGGAGGCTTGAAAAAATAAAAATCATCTCACTTCTCAGTGACAGTTAAAAGAGATTACTTTGTTTTTAAAAAGGTTATCTTTTAAACTTAACTGAGAAACACAGAGTGTGTAAACTCTATCACCTGATAAGTACTGCTCAGTGTTTGAGCTTTCTGGATCTCTACAATTCGTCACTTGATAAGTAATTTCAGTGGTGGAGCTCTCTGAAATCTAGAGGGCTTTTCTGTGGAAATGCTGCACAATTTTTACAAGTAGGTTAACCAGAGGGCTGTGGTTAGAGGACCGAAATATTTTTCACAGTAAGCATTTGCTGAACAGAGAGCACAGCTCATTGTTTTTTTTCCCTATTTGGCTTTGTAATCAGACTTACAGCAGCCTAACAAGAACAAAAACATAAAAACACTCAGCTGTCAAAGTCAAATGCTTAACATGCTTTGAACAAGAGAGCCTCTCCTTAACTTTTTTTGACAGCAATTGGATGAATCTGCGTGATGCAGACAATGGTAAAGTTTTATGGCAGTCCAGTGATGATTTGTAAGTATTTCATATAAGTATACCATGTTGATCTTTTATTGTTATATTATGTAATAATGTGGAAATAAAGTTTTCAGAATATCAGTTAATGCCATTTTGCAGATATTAGCATAGCAGTGTCTGGCCAATGGTCAGATGAAGAATTAGGAAAATGGAACGGTAACAATGAATGCAAATTAATCAGCAAATAATGATATGAGATTAGCATTAGCCTTTACCAGGTATGTTTTTTTCCCATTTGAGAGATCTGTTTAGCTCTGCATGGTCTTTTTGAAAGCAAATAGTTGTTAGTTGTGAGCTTATTTATGTCATTATATTTTCATCATTTTGATGATAAAGGGAGGGAAAAGGTGAGAATGTAATGCTGAGGATATCGGCACATGATAGGAAACCAAATCTTGAAAAAGGGCAAAGAATTAGCACAGAAAGAAAATTCAACTAGAAATGCATCTCAAACAAGAAATTCAAATAGTGTACAGTATTTATTTTAAATGTCATTCAACCTGTTGGACATGATCGCTTGAATTACTGTTTTCTTTTAATTTTCAGGTCTATACCGGAAAAAGAACATGAAGGTAAGAGAATAAAATTTAAAAGTTTCTATTGGTAATGCATTGTAAATACAGACAAGAAAGCCAGTTCTTTCAAGAATAACAATTTTAGGAACGAAGTGCTTATTCGCAGACGTCTGCGAATAAGATCCCAATCTTATTCGCAGATGGGGGTTTCTTGATTTTGTGATGTCTACTATGGGAAAGTTCTGTATTCTGCAGTCTGCGATGGTGCAGTGGCTAGCATCAACGGTTATCAGTCAGAGACAACGGGTCCGGTCCTGGGTTCAAACCCACGGCAGAGCAAATTTTTTTATTTTTAACCTAGGATTGCTCATTTTTAAGAAAAACAATTTTTTTTTTTGTAAGTATTTTGCAAAATTGATGTCGTGGGGAAATTGATCAATGTTACTAGATCTAGTGTGTTCCAGATTACTTTATTCCTGTTCGTTTTATATATTCCTGTTCACTGAACGGGACAGAAATAAAAATGTAAAATCAAATTTTGAACATGTAAATGATTTCTTTTAGTCGGTGCGAATTGAACAGCTCATCTCTCTCCACGGTAACCTGGATCTATTTGTCATGTTTTATTTTACATTTTTTGTTTGCATGGGAGTTTAATTCATTTTTATTTGTTCTGTCTGACTTTCTCTGTGATTTCACACCCGACAAAATTGGCTAAACTAATAATAGGCCAATAATTCATCTAAAAAAAAAAAATTGTAAAAAAATATTTTAAAAAAATATCCTAGCTACAATTCTATACTCTGAAGCAAAGCAACGATGAGGGGGGGGCAGTAAAAAAGTCACCAAAAAAAACGTCAGATCTTGCGGAGCCTCGTCGAATCCCCCCCCCCCCCCCAACTAGGCAGGCGAGTTTAGTTCTGATAGGTTTTTTAATAGAAAAAAAGGAATGTGGGGCAGAGGACGAACTCTTCTGGCTTTCCGACTTCCCCCTCGGCACGCTGTTTGTTTACTCTGGTCCGTTTCTGAATGAGAAGTAATGCGCATCGTTTGTTTTGGTCATGTGATTGAGATGGACGCTCAGGTGGCCGCCGCTGGCCTCTCACTCGTCGAGTGAAGGACTTGTTCGTTTCAGCTTTTCAATGTATGTATGTGAAGTTAATCTGATCTTTCTAGACTTTTATCACTCGTTAAAATTCAGAGGGCTTTGGTTCTCGCCCGCTTGTTATGGTACTTGGGCGATTTTGTATCCCATACACTGCTCTCACCATCAAAAATGTTTTGGTGACAGTTTCATCGATAGATCTAACTCAATTGAACGCTATTTTACGCCAAGGAGGTTGTCAGGTGATGCATAAGGAGCTCTTCCTAAATAAAAATCACAAACAGAAAATCCATCTGCGAGTAAGATTCTGATCTTATTCGCAGACAACGTCTGCGAATAAGCGTGGCCTTTTAGGAAATAATGAGAATATTTCAGATATTTGGAGAAAAATTATGGACACTCATGAAATCAAGAAGTTCACAGTGTCTACACATTTTAAAAGGGAAAAGTGATTGTGTAAGAAAAATTACTGACTTCCATTATCAGGAACACAGCAAGGAAAGATTCCATCTCATATCCGTGCAAGTTTGTTTTTTTCTTAACTCTTTGTCTCCTGCCACTTTTTTTTATGGTTAAAGAAGATTTGAAAAAGATGTGGTTCCTGTAGAAGTCTCCGGCTCCACATTGAAATCTGAGCAAACATGTTTGAAAGCAGGAGCAGTAAAATATCAGGTTCTCTGAATATTTTTCTCATGACATTTGATAATGGTACTCTTATTAAAAAAAAAAATAGTGGTGAGGGTATCGATCTCATTGTGGTGCCATTTGGCCCCTTTTTTTCACTCAACACTACAGCGTGCTTGACAGTTT
This sequence comes from Onchidella celtica, assembly GCA_963931925.1. Taxonomy (NCBI): domain Eukaryota; kingdom Metazoa; phylum Mollusca; class Gastropoda; order Systellommatophora; family Onchidiidae; genus Onchidella; species Onchidella celtica. The sequence continues at coordinate 19,882,829 of OZ007578.1, forward strand.
CAAAATTTATAAAATTAATTTTCTTATATAATCTAACTAATCTAACAAAGTTTCTTTTGTATCTGACATTTTTTTTTTTTTCAAAGATTTTGTGACAATAAAAGACATTGATCATTTTTGGCTTTTGTACTTTCTTGATATGGTTGCCTTTGATAGGCCTGGTGCATGGGAGGCTGTATTTGACATGTGCTCATTTTGGTGCACTTCCCTGCCCAGAATCAAGGATGCGTGAGATCTGTAGCAAGTCAGATATTATGGCAATGCCGGATATTTCATCATAATTATTGTAACAGTTACATAATGGCATGCTGAAACATTAAGGGGGGGATGCGGGTCCTGAAATCAAAATTAGGCTTCAAAATATCGATATTGCGATTTTGTACTTTTTGGTTAGTTTATCCATTTAGGAACACTATTTTACTAACCAAAGGTCAATTTTGAATGCTTATAACCCTGAAATATGCCTTTTAGTGAGGTGGGGGGTCAAGAAAAAGGCACAAGAATCATGCCATTGGGCCGCAAAATTAGCCCTAAATAACATCTTAGTGTCGCTATCAAAACCCGTACTACTCCGTACACATCTGTCATAAGCCTTTGGTAGTTTGGAAATCATTGTTGAAGCCCAGCACACAAGTAACGATGACTTTAGCCATGTGTAACACGTTTCAATAACATTTTTATTGAAAAAAACTTTCAAATGCGATTTTCTCAAAATTGCACTTTTGATCAGTGATTTGTGAACTAGTTTTTCATTTATTGACCAATTGGTATAGAATTTGGCTAACAACATGTTGGAACAAATTAAAAAATTCATACACAAGGAAATTTGTTTAACTTTTCATTTACTTTTTTTTGGTTGAATTTTTATTTGTGATAGAAAATAAGAAAAAATGGAATTCCGCTACATAGATCTACCATTTTCAAAAATTTATAACAAAAGATCTGTCAGAGATATCAAAATTCCCTTCCGTATAAAGTTTTTAATTGGATTGAATAAGAGAAGTTTCAAATAAATTCAGTAAAATTTGGCAAAGCCTATCGATATTGAATTTGGTACTTTTTGGGGACTCAAAATCCAAGATGGCGGCGCTTCCATGGCAACCATATGACAAACAAATTTTTTTACATTTTTTCTCTGCTAATTCAGACATCCTGAATTCAATTATATAATAGTTAAAATTGTCTATTTCTCATAATAACAAAAATCGCCTTCAGGACCTTCACCCCACCTTAAAGAACAAATTCAGAAATGTTGATTAAAAATTTATTTGTTTTCATGTATATATTATGCCAAAAGATCGTTACAAAGACACTCTCAAGCAATCACTGAAGGCCTTTGCCATTGATGTGAGTGAGTGGGAAAAGCTCTCGCTTGATCGTGCAAATTGGAGGGCGGCCCTTACCAGAGGCAGCAAAGCATGGGAAGCTGACAGAGTCCAGCAGGCTATCAAAAAAAGAGAACGGCGCAAGAAAAGGCCCAGTGGTACTGAACCAACGGAGCACTCTTGTCATTTATGCGGAAGGGTCTGCAGGGCAAAAACGGGACTTGTCAGTCACATGAGAAGCCATAAGTCATGAAAGAACAGTCTTTCCATTCTGTCCTCTGTGTCCTTTAGTTCTTTTTATGGTCCATGTGTTGAAATTCTCAACAATTTCTGTTCTTTATTCCTCTGGTGTTGTTAAGGTCATCATCATACCTGATGGACGAACTATTATTATTATATATTATGCCAAGGCGAAGAAGACCCATTCACCACTGCTCCTTCATGCTTGCCCTATCCTTTTTTTTCTTCTGCCTTTTCTCATACATTTTAGCTTGAATCATAAAAATTGTTTTGCTGGTTCACAGGAGCCAAACAAGACAGATAAGCTGTCAGGAAAATTGTGGTAAATGAGCCCTATTACAGTTACAGGAATAGAGAAAGGCCTTGTATCAATTTTATTCTTTTTGTCCTCAGCTCGTGTGCCCAAGAAAATTTTAAAATGCAGAGCTGTGTCAAGAGAGATCAATTTTTCATCCAAAGAACCCATGGATAAATTTAGGCTAGAACAGAGGGTCCTGTTCAAAGGCAAATGTTTAGAAGGTAAAGATATCATTCATTACCAGATAAGAATCTGATTTATCCCGGCAGGTGATTGTCTTATTCAGATTTATATCTTAGCTGGCCTGGAGTGCTTTTCATTTCTAGCACAAAACTGTGTAACTGAGTAAGAATACACGTATAACACTGCCAGGAGGATTTAGAATTGATATAGATAATATCCCCTATAGATAGTTGTACTCAGTGGAATTTCAAATATGAAATAATTTAAGTATAATAATATTTTAGAAAGAAGCCTGTTTGCTAAATTTGTCTTTTAACGTTTGTTTTATTTTTTGAACTAGCATCAGCTGAATTGGAATATCTGTATGGATGGTTGATATTCATAAGAATTATCAAAACTAGCCGCATTTTTAAAATTTAGACAATTTCCCTTTCTTTTTTTCATTTCATATTTTGGAAAGTTTTAGGGATGCATGTGTACCCATATAATTGTAGGTGAGTGTTTTTATGGGCACTAGGCAAAAGTGGCCACATGTGAGTTGGAAATTGGATCGGATGTATTCTTGTCTCTGTACTGCATGGATGCTATTAACCCCTGCATTGATTCATCTGTCAACAGAATGGTTTTTCGAATTTGGTTTTGTCATCCCGGGTTCTACCAACACTTGGCAATCTCTTATTGAAGCAGCTCCAGAGAGTCAGATGATGCCAGCAAATGTTCTAAAGTTAGTTTAATATTTGAATGAAATTGATTTTGGTTTACATAATGCAAGCAATTGAAAATCACTGGTCAATCATCCATGATTTTAGGGGAAAATCTGCAAGTTTTTCATGTTATCACTGTAACATTCATATTACTGAAGTCAGAATCTGCTTTCCCTTTTTGGCTATTTGACAAGTGCATTTTGTTTTGCAGATGCCATGGTTTTTTCAAATGTGTGAGAGAATAAGAAGACCCGTGTTGAAATTGTTAACGCTATAATGTAACTGAGTAGTGGAAAGCCGGCTGCGAGGAGAAATAGTTCTATAATTCGAAGTCGCCGGGAAATGCATTATACTTCGATTTACCTCTGAGCAGAGAAATAACCAATACATGTATTTTGCAGGTTTGTCCCATACTATGTGTGTAATTGCATCCCCTTGCAGACCCCCCCCCCCCCCCTACATACACACACAAAAGAAGGCAAAGGAACCTGTATGAGTCATGAGATCTTTCTTCTTTAGAAGTGACCCTACAGTAGCGGTAAAACAAAAAAGCAACATTGAATGGCCTAGATATGGTAGTTCTGGTCAGCAGACTGTCTTTTTCTTGGCCGCATTTATTGTGTGTGACGCCATCAATCGATAAAGACATTCTCCCGTGTATGATGTTCAAATGCAAGACCGTAGGCCTGTTGCATTGTCCCACCATGCTATCAGTTGCGTGGAATTACTATTCTGCAGTGAACAATGCCATACTACTCGTCTCTCCCCCCACCATCGAGTGTAGTGTGGTGTAAACTTTGCAGTACTGAAGTGCTAAGAACCTCATGAAAGTGAGGTCTTTGTTCCTCCAGGGCCTTACCATAACTTTTTACTTTTGAATACAGTCATGTGATGCTTAGCGAGCATTACACAAGACAGTGTGTACCAGAATGTGAGTATGGTGGGCACACCGTATGGCTCGTGCTTTAACTGTGTGTAATTTATTGTAATCTATGGTATACCATATCTTGGCTGTACCTGTCGTGGTTACATCAGCAATCGATAAATTCACTGGCCATAATGCGGGCACCGTCTCTGTCACAAATCCCAGACTGGGAGATGTAATATTTTATGACAGGACAACAATCACGAACAAACAAGTTTAACACTTAACAGAACAATCCCTCAGACTCACACATTTATTAAACATAATTATACAGATAATAGCGCAATTACATACATTATATTATTGGGATTAACTGCCGTACAACGGCCTTATTCTCACACACACTCTCCCTCGGATCCACAACCCGGTAGTTACTCCTAAAGGCACTTCGGCCTCAGCCTCTCCTCTCAGGGTCTTAATAGCACATTAATAATTCACTGGCACCGCAGTCTCTCAATATCACCTTCCTATTGTCATACACCTTAGCATTCCCCTAGCACCTCAGCAGGGCAATAACACATTATCATTTCAATAGACATTATCATTTCGATAGTACATTATTAGTTCACTAGCCCCTCAACATGGCAATAGTACATTATCACATTCACGCTCATATCTACGTCCCTGTCCGTGGCCTGACTGCCACGACTTTATGTGCCTCTACTGTCCTGCACTGACAGCCTCACTTCTGGCCTATGTGTGGCCTCCGGCCCTATGCTGGCCTATCACCGTAGGCGGCGCTCTTTGGCCCGACCTCGGCACCTACAAGAATAACATTACATTGGTATAATACCCTACCATTTCTATTCACTCCACCTCTCCTTACAACCCATGAAGCGTACACACACTAGTTCACCTTTCACTCACCACACATCTTACGGTAACACACCTCCATCGGAGTACACACTACTCACTCGCACTACAAATCCATGAACTCACTTTCATCTATCGCTCATGGCGCACATTGCTATATCGAATATCAAGGACTTCCACATTCCTCACATATACTTATTTACATCATGGTAATAGACGAATATAATATAATACATCAATCATAATTATCAATCAACGTTCTACCTACCAGTCATCACTGGAAAAACTCTCTCACTGGTCTCTCGACTGCTCCCCTTATGTCTGCCCGCTGGGCTCTTACTAGCGTCCGTTCCGTAGGACCTTCTAACTTGCAGTGATAGTAATACAGCGCTTTCGCCTCATTCAGACCCCCCCCTACTCACAACAGCACGCTTTAACTTACTTGTCTACGTGCGTTAATTTTACTCTCTTCCTTTCACGTCTTTCCCCACTTGTCTGCCGTGAGCCCTTCTTACTCTACACCCGCTCTGTAGCAATCCCCTTAATTGCACTCACTCCACTCGTGACATCATCCCCCACCCCAAAAAAATTAATGCAATTAATTTCAAATCGCATCAAGATGACTGTCAACGAGTGAGCGTGAGCAATACCTACATAAAAATGACCTAGCAGTTCCCCTAGTATATAAAATACCGAAATCAGGGGAAAATATGGGGATCAATATGCCCTGCAATATGCATATATGTATCACATCATCAATAGCTAACTAAACACAATACCTAATACAGAATCAAAAACCAATCAACCTATCAACCATTCTTCATATCATATTTATAATGTCAATATTTTAAAGTCGACTCATTCACACAGATCCTGTCAATGTTCCTGTCCTCCGATGTATAAGCTCCTGAACTCTTCCCCTAGGCTCGACTAAGGTAGTCGGCGATATGATTGCTGGTTCCTGGAATTGGTTGAATAACGAAGGTATACGGCTGCAAAGCCAATGCCCATCTAGACAAGCGTGGGCTGGACGAACGATTCTTCGACAAAAATGTCAGTGGCTTGTGGTCTGTCTGGATACAAAATTCTCGTCCCATGAGATAACGTCCTAATTTCTGGACGGACCACACAATGGCAAGACACTCACGCTCTATCACAGGATACTTTCTTTCTCTCTGCAATAACTTCCTACTGACATAACATACAGGATGGAGACATTCGTTCTTCTCCTGTAGAAGACAAGCGCCGACACCAGAGTCCGACGCATCCGTTCTGAGGATAAAATTAGATCGAAAATCGGGTAATATCAGAATGGGTGACGATGATAATGCTGTCACCAAATTATCAAATGCTGTCTGACATTCAGACGTCCACTGGACCTTATCGGGTTGTCCCTTCTTAGTAAGGTCAGTAAGAGAAGATGACAAGGAGGAAAAATTTGGAATGAACTTTCTGTAATAATTTAAAATTCCCACTAAGCTTCTGACTTGTTTCTTTGTTTTAGGGATTTGCAACCCTACTAATTTGTCAATTTTTGTTACTTCAGGTCTCTGAACACCTCTACCCACGATATGTCCTAAGAATATTATCTCTGGACATGCCAAATCCATCTTTGCGGGTTTAGCAGTTAACCCAAAATGACGTAATCGTTTAAAAATTACTGTTAGTGTCTGAATATGATCAGACCATGTCGACGTATGACATGCTATATCGTCAAAGAATGACACGACATTAGGTATGTCCTTTAATACCAGTATGATAATACAGATACTCTGGTCTCTCATGAAACCTCTGCAGCATATCAACGTGGAAAACCTTTACTGATCCATCAATGTGGATAGCGTAATCTACCTTCGAAACAATTCGCTCAATAACATAAGGACCTTTCCATGTCATCAATAACTTATTATGGTCCGTAGGTAACAACAATAGGACCTTGTCTCCTGGCTTAAAAATTCTCAGTTTGGACCCTCTATCTTTATAGTTCTTTGCTCTTGCTGAAGCGATACTAGACGCTTCTTCTGCTATAGTGCGCGCTGAAGATAATCTTTCTCTTAAATCAACAAGGTCTATCGAAACCTTTTTAAACGGTTCCGAAACCGTGGGGATCTTTTGAAGAGGAGCCTGGGGTGTACGACCCTTATGCGTCGTCTTTTGGCACGCACTGCACGTCTTACAATAGACTTGCACATCTCTGTGGATCGATGGCCAGTAAAAATTTTTAAGAACCCTTTCTTTGGTTCTAGCTATCCCCATATGACCCGCTAATGGGACATCGTGTGCCAAATGCAATACTGTTGCGATCAGCAACGCTGGCACAACGACCTGCTTTAAAATGGAGGCCACCGTTACATACTTACGGAACAGAATGCCCGCCTGAACAACAAAGGAAGACGAGCCGTTCTTATATTTCCTCGTTTTCTCGGTTCGCGCTTCCCTAAAACATGGGTTTAATGATGGGTCCTCCCTTTGTAATCTCGCCAAGCGCTCTGGCGTGATATCTAGGTTGACCGCTGGCGTCGCCAAAGGTCTAATCTTATCCTTATCAGCTACCCGTCGACGTGTTTCGACCGCGGCGCAAAAGTCAATACCTTTTGATTGCGACCATGCTTGCACGTTCTCATCGGAAGGGGAAACTACCCGTGATACATTCCCAATGATGAGCTGGGCGCCTGGAAAACAACCAACGACTGCTTCGACTTCCCCGCTAAGGAAAGGTGTATCTATCACTATTCTTGCCATGGGTAATTTCTCAATGGCCCCCGAAAATTGGATGCACGGGACAGTCTCACCTGTAAGCTGTGAATCCCGAATGCAGTCTCTATGCACTCCCACAACGGTAGATCCTGTATCTCGTAAAACCGAGACCGGTTCGTCCCCAACAAACCCCGGATAAACCCTAAGACCACCTCCTGTATGACATGAATTTATAACGGGGATCTTTCTCCCACAAGGTAAAACACCGGAAGATAATAACTTCTCACAACTGGGACACTTAGAATACTGTCCGCCTCCGTTGTCCGATGTAACACACGCAGCCGCATGATGAAATTTATTAGGGGAACATGGACTGGAGCTACTGTCCACGTTCGCCGCTATCCTACCTGCAGGGCAATTCACGCTAATGTGATCTGCTCTTCCGCAGTTCCAACACTTCGCGGCCCTACACTCGCGTGAAAAGTGACCCACGCGTCCGCAAGTCCAACACTCCGCTCCCTGTGCTGCACTAGGCCTGGGTCCCCGTGACCCATCGCGACCGGAACTAAAGTCATTATGCCGTCGGTCATCGGCAAAGGTCACAAATCGCCCCCGGCCATTACCGCGACCTAGCCCTCCTGCTCGGTCAAACTTACCGGATCCATATGCAGGTGATTGGTGATAGCCCCTACGCTGCCCCTGGGCTTGCCCACTATAGGCACCACGCTGACGCGACCTGTCCTTAAGTCCTGCCGGCGACCCCTCAACCACGGCGACGTACCCAGCATCTTGGACGTACGCCCTCGCCACTGGTTTGGACGGATGTGCCGTACGGTATGCTTCCGCCAACTTAGACGCCTCCTGCACCGTCGCGGGTTCGTTTTCTTTCAGGAAAGCCACCAGATCTTTATGGCACGACGCGTACAGCTGGTCACGGATCATTAGGTCTTTCAGTTTAGCAAAATCCGCGCCCACATGCGCCAAGTCTACCCAATTCGTGAAATATTCCGTTAGTCTCGCGACGAAGGCAGCAAAGTCCTCCCTGGTATCCGCACGTGCTCGCCTAAACTGCTCCCGGAAATATTCCTCGGTACGCGCAAATCGGCGAAGCAGCAAAGCCTTCAGCTTATCGTAATCTTGCACGTCTTCGCGCTGTAGCTCTTTAAAGTAGGTTAACGCTCGCCCCTGCAATAGAGACGCCAGGTACGTGGACCATAATTCCTTATTTTCCCCCCATTGCAATTGTGCGTTCAGTTCGAACCTGTAAAGGAAGGCGTCTATGTCGTCCTTCCGGTCGTCGAACGTAGGGAGCTTAATCCGAACACCACCTTTATTGTGTACCTGCCGCTCAACTGTTTCCGTTGGCGTATTCTTTTTGATTTCCAACTCTGCGATTCTTATTCGCGCCTCTCTCTCCTGCTGCTTATCTTCTAACTCCTTTTCCTGAGCCTCTTTTTCTCGCTCTCTATCCTTAGCACGCTCATCGCGCATTTCTGCCTGCTGTTCTTTAATCCAGCCGCGTAGCTCCTCTCCCTCAAGGTCAAGTTCCTTACCTAACTTCATTAGTTGCTGGAGCTCCGCCATTTCACGGATCTATTATGGTACAATTTCGAGATACAATCTACTGTCTCTGTACTCACTATAACTGACGTATCCCGAGACCTGGAATATGCCACTACAATAACAGCACTATTTCTACATGCAATTCAGAAACACACCTAACTGAACATTCTACAGCCTACTCTCTCTAACTAATTCTATGTTTATAAAATGTCTAGCACTATTAAATAACAAAACGAAAGGAAAAGATAAGAATGAGAAAATTCAGTAGAAGGACCAGAAGGACATCAAGGACAACGAACCAGACTAAGACAGACTTCTAAAAAAAACTATAATGGAAAAAAATGCAACCTAACTACGCCGATTACACTACAAGGTACGAACAAGAACAGAGTCTGAAAAAAAAAGAACGTATCTACAAATAGGGAAGAAAGAGGGACAAGAGAATACGTCTTCCTGCAGAACAGAGAAGATATCGACGCTACAACTAAACAAATAACAAAGCCCTAAAGACTGTTCACCGTGGTGAACGAAGTTCCAAGTTTCCCACACCTTTTTTTTTTAAAAGGATAAACTAAGTTCACCACAGCAAACCCGCGCCACCGCCCGTATAATCTATTACAACGAAAACAGAAAAACAGCGGAAAAAGACAGAAGAACAGACAGCCCTCAATCCAGGGTACAAAATTTCAGTTTCACTTAACTTTCAGCCTTATGAGTTTAAGTCCTCCCCTTAATCGAAGCTCTGGCTGCTTGTCTCCTCAGGCTGCACGCACACACACTGTCTCTCTGAAAGTTTAAGTACACATTAGTACATATTTATAGCAATACATGCATCAATACATATTCATAAATATACATAAATCATACCATCATGAAATTTCCATTCATCCCACGAACAAAGACAACAGCACGAATTCCTAGCACAACAGAAAAACAACTAGATATAACGAATACATAATGTCAAAATGACCACAGGTAAACAGGACGAGCCCCCAGTGTCACAAATCCCAGACTGGGAGATGTAATAGTTTATGACAGGACAACAATCACGAACAAACAAGTTTAACACTTAACAGAACAATCCCTCAGACTCACACATTTATTAAACATAATTATACAGATAATAGCGCAATTACATACATTATATTATTGGGATTAACTGCCGTACAACGGCCTTATTCTCACACACACTCTCCCTCGGATCCACAACCCGGTAGTTACTCCTAAAGGCACTTCGGCCTCAGCCTCTCCCCTCAGGGTCTTAATAGCACATTAATAATTCACTGGCACCGCAGTCTCTCAATATCACCTTCCTATTGTCATACACCTTAGCATTCCCCTAGCACCTCAGCAGGGCAATAACACATTATCATTTCAATAGACATTATCATTTCGATAGTACATTATTAGTTCACTAGCCCCTCAACATGGCAATAGTACATTATCACATTCACGCTCATATCTACGTCCCTGTCCGTGGCCTGACTGCCACGACTTTATGTGCCTCTACTGTCCTGCACTGACAGCCTCACTTCTGGCCTATGTGTGGCCTCCGGCCCTATGCTGGCCTATCACCGTAGGCGGCGCTCTTTGGCCCGACCTCGGCACCTACAAGAATAACATTACATTGGTATAATACCCTACCATTTCTAGTCACTCCACCTCCCCTTACAACCCATGAAGCGTACACACACTAGTTCACCTTTCACTCACCACACATCTTACGGTAACACACCTCCATCGGAGTACACACTACTCACTCGCGCTACAAATCCATGAACTCACTTTCATCTATCGCTCATGGCGCACATTGCTATATCGAATATCAAGGACTTCCACATTCCTCACATATACTTATTTACATCATGGTAATAGACGAATATAATATAATACATCAATCATAATTATCAATCAACGTTCTACCTACCAGTCATCACTGGAAAAACTCTCTCACTGGTCTCTCGACTGCTCCCCTTATGTCCGCCCGCTGGGCTCTTACTAGCGTCCGTTCCGTAGGACCTTCTAACTTGCAGTGATAGTAATACAGCGCTTTCGCCTCATTCAGACCCCCCCCCTACTCACAACAGCACGCTTTAACTTACTTGTCTACGTGCGTTAATTTTACTCTCTTCCTTTCACGTCTTTCCCCACTTGTCTGCCGTGAGCCCTTCTTACTCTACACCCGCTCTGTAGCAATCCCCTTAATTGCACTCACTCCACTCGTGACAGTCTCGCGTACCATATTCTTGGCTGAAGATATCATTGGTCATTGAGGCAGACTCACACTGCATTCAGGGGTCCTACCTGTACCTCTGCCACCCTCACCGGCATGTTTCTCACTTGGTCGGGACAGACACGTAAGAGAAGGCTCTGCACCTACCAATTGCATCATATTTTTTTTTTTGGCACCTCTACCCTCCCCCTCGATGGCTGCAAAGAGTCAAGTTGTTGAACAGACCTGTGTCAGCGTGTTTGTGGAAACTGGATTTCACGGCCAGGGGGCTGGAAATCAGAAGTTACATTGAGTTGACTGAGAATGAGAGCCCTATTTATTAGAATGGGGCAGTTTGAACTCGAATTAGCAGTAAATGTTTAATAGAGATAAAGAAGAAAAAAAAATTCATTTCAAAATCACCTCTATTTAGCAGAAACTCGAATTGCCAAAGTTCGGTTTACGTGGGCGCCACTGTGCTTGTGGAAAAATTTATCTACAGCTTGCATGTGACATGTTTATACATTTGCAAAGTTGCTGTTTTGTGTCATTCATGATTTGTTGTATCCTGAGGGGGGAGCTTTTGGACATTGTTTATTGCCTGTAAGAACATAGGTTGAACCGCTACATTTGTATGGTGAAATAGCATACAAAATAACAGATAGCTTTGGCATGAATTAACAAACTGTAATTGCTGGAGACAGTGTTCAAAATAACGGCTGAGAGCATAACACAGTTGGTCATCATCTCAGCTAGTTTTGAGCATTCAAAAGTAAAGACACTAGCATGTTTAACTCTTTCTGTCCCGATCAGCACATGGTACGTCATGAATGTTTCGCTTTTTTCCCCCACCATCTCTTTCCTGGGGCTAAACATAGCCACAGACACACCAAATCACACGGAATTGTACATAACATAAAACTTCTGCCTTTTCCCCATCAGTATAGGATGCAAAGTGAACACAGCATATGTTTTACTCTTGCTTTTGCTATTTGAAAATGTGCACCTTGGTGGAGTTCTGTGCTCTGTGTTGCGTCCCATGGGCATCTGATGCTAAATGGCCTGGGACAGAAAGAGTTATAGGTCATTGTACCCATAGCACAATATTCAAACAGATTCCGCTGTAGAGTTAAGATTTCACTGTCTTTGGTATCCTCACTATAATCTGGCAAACAGAATTCCAACTCAAATTTTGTGATTTTGTTACACCTGGGCCTATCCGCAACCGATAGATAATAATATTATTGTTCCTCTACATTGACAATGATATCAATCCTTCAAGGAAAGACAGAAACAAAGAGAAAACAAGGAAGACCACCCATTACATATCACGATAACATCAAGAAAGTCAGCCAGCTGGAAATAAGTGAACTAACTAGGAAAGCTAAGGACAGGATTGGGTGGAGGAGATTTTGTCGTGACATCCACTGTAGCAGCTAACATCGATGACGATGAAGCCGACAGGTGACAGGTGACATTGACAAACATATAAAAAAATCGCTTGCCAGAACAAAAGCTTTCAGTTCCAAGGTTCTCTGGGCAGTCAAAACGAGTGACATAAACACCAGCAATGGTTATGTGTCAACACCACAGAGCGAGTTATGCCCTAGTCCATTCGGCACTGTGGTTTTTTATCTGCTGTCCACTTCGTATGTGGGCCTTAACAGAAGGCCATGAGAACAAATTGACATGTGTAATATGCATGGAGTTGATAGAACATTACCAGTTGCGGTTTTCAGTCAAAGTGTGTATGTTATCAAATCTCTTGCTATGGCATTGTTGCACCCCAGCCCAGGTGTACATGCCATCTATTATGCACAAGTCGAACTTTACACTGATCAATTCTTTACTAAATGGGCTTTGTTTGATTTTTTATTGCATTTATTTCTTATTAATGGCATTCCAATGATGCAAAGTGCTCAGTAAACTGTCATGGTTTGTCTCAGGTGTAACGACAGTATGATGTCACCCAAGTCACTGTCATCATAATATTAACTAAAACCATGAGCTTTTGGAATTACATGGACCCATTATGATATTATCTCAACTAGGCTATGTGTGGTGCATTTTTGAAATAATTCTGTAACCTCTTATGGACAAAACAAAGACTTCAAAACTAACGAGTACTGGGGTGTAACAAAAAATGCCTGTAATCCATTCGAATGGATTTTTCCCAAAACACTGACTTGAATTGGGTTGCAATTTAGTCTCTGAACACAGTTTGAGTTCTTTCTACTATTGCAGGCATCTAAACCATTAATTCTGTTGTAGGCTTAACACATGAAGTCAATGCAAAACATGATAGCTACGTTCACTCATACGACATGCGGAACAAATGGGTCAGATAAACAGCAGCAATGGATCTCATTTTGTCTGTTGCTCTCGAGAACTGTTCATGATAAGCTTTCAAATGACAACTTTACCAAACTGGGATCAACTATCTTTTTCTTGTTGAAATTATGAAATACAAGTAGGTAAGGAATTCGAACTGTACTCTAGAATGAGAAAAAACTGAATTTTTGAAAACTGGGTGTGATGTCATGTTTTCGGCCCCAAGCATTGAGAATGGCTCATGAAGCTAAACCACAGAAAGCTCAGCAAAATTTTTGATACATCTTCAAGCGAGGTTCTTTAAAAAGTAACCATTAGTTAGCTTACATTACATATTCCTTCATCATTTTTGCCTTAAACTATTTTCTCTTTTGTTTCAGTGGCAATGTTGTGATCGAGACAAGGTTTTATGATGGTGACATGGTGGTTAGTGTTTCCAAAGTCCGAGTTTTCTACGTCTGAATTGTCCAGTCTTCATCATCTGATTTTTTTCATCTTAAAAATCAGGTCAAAATAAATTTAAAGGGGTTGAGGGAAATACTACCTAGCATAAGACCTAAATCAACTCAAGTAGTAAACTGGTGGCAGAGATTGCTTTTGGTTTTTTCATATTTCCTGGTGGTTGCAATATTCAGAGCGTATTCACAGTGAGTGGTCCAGGAATTGTCTGTCACATTACAGAGCACAGAGAGCGAAAGCGACCATTCTCCAAGATGGAATACAGGAAAAAGATCACAAAGCAAACCTCAGTATGGAAGAAAGAAACTGTTGAAAACAAACACTGAGAATGTCAGGATTCAAGAATGCAGAATAATTTAATTCTATGTAGAGGCAAGGAAAAGTCACCACTCAATAGGAAATGGTTTGGTATTATGCAGTTCCCTGTCTCTTGTCAGGATGTATTTGTGGATTGAATTTGGCCCGGCCTGCTTAACCTCATGGGAAAGCTGAAAATTCAAGATAAACATAAGGGCTATTCTGCTGTGCATAAGCAGAGCCACATATCTGCTCATTTCATATTCTTGAAAAACATGCAAAAAACTTGTGTGGTGTAACTTTGTGCTTCTATATATTTTTTATGAATTTACCACACTAGAAACTACTATTTTGGTAGCAGATACATATACCTGCCTTTGACATAAAAGAATTGAGTGTGAGACAAGTTCATAGAGACAATAAAGGAGAAAAAGGCCATGCTGTTTTGGACGACACTATTCTCAGATAGGGGTCACTCTTTTGACTTGACTAGGCCCATCTGTTCCTCGCAATGTTTCTAGAGCTGAGGAAGTTCATGGAAGCTTCCTGTGGTGGCTGCTGCTTTGTTCAAGCATACAGGAAATTGCTGTGATGAAGAATAATTATGTACAGTATTTGAAGAATTGTAATGCAGCCAAGAATATCCCTTAAAAGTGCCAAATACACAACTGAAATTCAGTATATTTGGTGAGAGACACTTTTACAGCAGATTCTAATTTTTACTTTTAACAAAATTTGTCATGCCCTTGACTCATATTAGTCATTGGTTTAGTTTTGCTCATGCTCTCTTTCTTAAGGACTTGCCTCCAAAGTCAGTAGTGGTAGCGTGCAATTTCTGATGTGAAGGCTGAGGACGAGTTTTGAAAGGGGACATGAAAAGGTAAAATGAGTTATATACTTTTTGAAAAACTTGATACACAGTTGCAGTGGAATGAAAGAATGGGAGATGTAGAAAGAGCTATATATCAACCTTCGGAATTCATCATAACAGGTGGATTCTTAATTATTTTCAACTTATGCCTGAAGCTATTGATCTTTTATTTATCTTTTTTGTTTTTTCAGAGTTTGCTCGTGGTATTAGTAGAAGTACCCACTTTAAGAATAAGAAGTCAAGGGGTGTCAGTCTTAATCAAAAGCTACTTATATTAATCGGCATTACTTAAGATTTTAAGATGCCCTTTACTGATTATTTTTAATGTTTAATCCATTGCCTTCTACTCGTAACTAGTAAGCACCTGTGTGGTCCATTTTAAAGTGAAATAATGAGGTAAGAATCACTAAAGTATAGACTTTTTGTGTAATCATCCTTGATATGCCTAAGGATATTTTGCTTTCTACATTCAGTGTTTAAGGTTCTTGTGACCTTATTTTCCAACACAGAGCTGTGATGTCATTCCTTACTTATTATATGTCAAATTAAATCACAGATTTTATTTTCATTTATACATTTTTGCCCAATATCTTCTCAGTCATGATTCATTCATAATCAACAGGCATCCTACCCTTCATTTGATTGAATTTTTAAAAAGTTTTATGTCCAGTGATCATTGTAGATTCATCATTATATTCCACCTCTTTTGTATTTTATGTTGAATTTGCAGTCATGTTCGTTTAATCTTGACTTGTTCTTACTATTTGCTACCCAAATACAAATGTTTGTCAGAATGTGTCATCAAACTTGAGAGAGAGTGGATGTTTAATTCATATCTTTGGCTGTGTAGGGCAGATCTCTTGCATGTTAAGTCTTGGATGTCCTGCTGTGGCCAGTCTGTGAACCTGCTTGGGGTATGGACTGTATTCAAAATATTGATAGCAAACAGTTGGTTTCAACACTGCATGTTAGAAAACTACATTTCTTATTGAGCTTCTGGACGGCTGGTGTGTAGGTGGCTTAACCCTTTCCCGCCTAAATGTAGCAAAAAAATATAACCCCAATGCCAAAGACGCTTCCCATTTTTCATGCCCAGATGCCTAAGCAAAGGGAAATAACTCTATTTCCTGACGGCTGATATTTTAAAAAAAATATTTGTGCACATAATTATTATCCAGTGTTTGATGAAAATGGTACCAAAATGTAGATAAATGAATACCCTTTCAGAAAATATATAGATCTGCATGTCTTTGAGTTGAATTGAGGCCGCCAGGGAGATCAGGTTGCTGAGAAACTTTTGTATGCATGTAAAAGCAGACTGACAAGAGACGCATTCGGGAGCATTAGGCTGATGTAGGCATGGTCGCATCGAGTCGCATTAGGCAGATGCAAGCATGTCGCATCAGGGCGCATTAGGCAGGAATGGATTAATGGTTATGCAGTTGGGAGATGGAGCGATTGCTCACAGTATTGTAGACCGAAAGAATGGGAAGAATGTGCAATAAGGCCGGATGAACCCAACAAATATGGAACCAACTGGCCACTGGGACAATTTGTAGAATAACCTTCAAATGGGGAGAGGAGCACTTGCAGGAATGCCTGGTGTGCTAGGATTCTTATATCTATCATCAAACAATCGATGTTTTGAGTTGAAATTCTTGTAAAACTCATTACACATAGTTGAAGAGTTTGTGGCCCAAGAAACCAGCGGAAACATTAATAGACTGCAATCAAAATTACACACAAATAAACCTCAGTCTTTGTACTATAGAGGTATGCCAGAACAAACAAGGAGCATGTTCTGGTGCGAAGCATTAAGTGTTTTTAAATTATATGCTTGATTTCACCATCTCTTAGCCTGATCAGTCAGTGGTGGAACATGAAGTTCACACCCTTTCCAATTTGCAAAAATATCTCCCATGTAAGAATTCGCATGAAGTTGAATGACAAAACATGAGATGCTCATGTACATTTAAATTGCATCCCTCAAAAAAAAAAATTTAAAAACTTTAACAGTGATGCGCATCCCCTTGACATGGAAACTGAGAATTTTCAATGCTGTGACTCAGTACTCTAACATTTTATGGGCAGCCAAAGTTGACAATCATGCAGTTTGCAAAAGGTAGCAAATTCAAGATGTCATAACTTTCAAAGCTTTGAAGGTAGAACAATAAATTTAGCCTCAAAATTCTTAGAAAAGCAAGCTCCACCAAATTAGGTACGTGTACAGGTACTAGTGCCTGTGCGTTATGGTACAGTCAAAATCAGATTGGGCTACCTACATGTATGGAATGAAAAAAAAAAAACTCGGACAAAAAATCACATTGCATTTGTGTAGTGGATGGTCAGTGTGTGACTTAATCTTCAGGCTTCACTACCTTAGGATCTCAGTTGTGAGCCACTCTAGCAAATTCTGTTTCAGCGTCAAACTGCCAGTTTCAAGAATCAGTTTGTTCATTATTTTATCTTCTTGGCTGTTCATGACTTCCATAATACATTTAGAAATATTTGTCAAATTCAACTGCATTGTACCATCTAGTCTTTAGATATGGCTGCTATATAAATTTACTCATGATGGTTCGTGCTGTTATATTTTCTATTGCTACATGTACTGCACATTGTGTGGACATGGTGAGCAATCCAAAAGCCCCTTTTCAGTTGGTGTCAGACTTTCCCTACAATCATGTGATGGTTAAAATTATTTGCTTGTACTATGTATGATGTATATTTGTCAGATGCAGTACATTCATATTCAGTGGAAAAGGCTTTTAGTTTGTCGTTCTTGTGCAGTAAAACACAGGTGAATGTTAGTGATTTTGATATTTGGACAGGGCAGTTAGCCCTTTCATGACTTTGTGAACAGACCTAGGCCCTGATGTTTGTTTGTCTGTTTTCTCTGTGCCAGGCACACCCACCAACAACTAATTACTTCTACTCATTCCTGTCAACGCAATCCGTCCATTGGTTACACAGCACTTGTAGCTATTGTCCAGGGACTCGTGCCCTTGAATGCATTGTGCTTATGATGCTGAATTTTATTGTATGTTTTTAATGTATTATGCTGGTTTTGTTTTCCAATCTTACGTTGACAGATACATAGCTCACCCTTGTCTTTTGTGGACTTACTACATTATAATATTACGTTTGGTCTGTAGACTGCGGGGTCTGGGCTCGACCGCCTTTCTATGATTTGATCACATGTACATATATACAGTGCACTCTCCCGATAACGACATGGCTCGGGACCAGAGGTGCATGTCGTTATCGGGAACATGTCGTTATTCGGAGATTTTCAAGATGGCGGAAAAAGGGGTGTGTCCACATCAGCCAGAATTTGCAGCTTGGCATCTATTGTCAGTATATTTCTTTTTTTAACAGCAGCTGTCGACATCTTGGGGTGCGTTATTGTTCTCGGGTGAATACAATCGATTCAGCGGTCAGCGATGTGATGACTGACTCATTTAATGCGCGTCACCCTTTTTGTTCCGACGACAATAGACACAGGTGTGTTTTCATTGGCCGATAACAAAGCGATCTCATTGGCCGATAACAAAGCGATCTCATTGGCTATGAGGTGCCTCTGGTAGGACATTTCATTGGTCGGAAAAGAAGTGTTTTTATTGGCTCAGAGAATGAAATGAAACTGACCGGAAACAATATTTTAGCTATTTTTATTTTTGTATCTAGCAAAGTCACAGCCGATTATTGCTAACTCAATGTCGTTATCCGGAGAGTGGTCTAAAAAGTATGTCGCTATTTAGAGAGTTTTATTACTAATAACATATAGTAAAAAAATCGGGACCGGAGGTCAATGTCGTTATTCGGAGATGTCGTAATCGGGAGAGTGCACTGTATTCATAAACAGGGTGATTTGCAGGTAACACCGACATTTATACACAGATGAGTCTTTTCTAGCACATCTCATAATACTAACATGTATTCAAAATGTTCAGCGTAGCTCAGGTATTATCATTCTATATGTGGATTTATAAAGTAGTAAGTCATATAGCACAAGTAATGCTATCACTTGACATATTGATCAAAATGCCACCTCACAAGGCTTTTACACACACATATACATGTAGTGCTTTATGTTCCACCCTGTCGATCTGATGTGAATCAGTGGAAAGAAAAATATACAGAACATAAAACCTAACTCAGTTGATTGAGTTGGAAACCCCAGATGTATCAGTACATCTCAAAATTCTTGTAATTTTCCCCAGTGTGGCTATAATCAGGGTTCATAGCAGACTTTGATGAGTTTTTTCAAGGTCAACTTTTTCATCTTCAAGGCCACAAAACACCGCAACAAAAACAAAGCATGTCTAAGTGAATTGCTTATGCCCGTAAAAACCTGTGCAACTACACCGCTGTCTCCGTTTCCGTTAGGCCTAGTGCCTAGACCCAAATTTTTTTTGTTTTTTCAAATCGATTGCATTCTTTGTTTTTTCAAATCGATTGCATTCTTTGTTTTTTCAAGGTTATTCAGGGTTGTGCTCTATTTTCCAGGCTTTTCAAAACCTTTGAAAAACAATTTTCGTTTCTGAAGGTTTTTCCAGGTTTTCAAGGTCCGCTATGAACCCTGTATAATTCAACTGTTACTGTTAGTCGGGGATCAATCGACTGCAGGCAAATCTTGGTGAAAATTTCGATTCTGAGCTTTAATATACCACTGTGATTCTAGTCATCAATGGTGAATACAGGGTAGCACAGATCATGCACAGTTTACTAAACTTAAAAATTTAATCTCAGGATACATCAAACTTGGAAATGTTTATGAAATGCAAAATGTTTGCCTGTACATCTAATGTAAATTATACATACATGTGTGGATCCAAATTATTGCTGAAAACTTCCAGAAAGATTTGCATTAATATGAAAATTTGCATGGTCACATAAAAATTTGTTTTGTGCCTACTACTACAGTACTAGTACTAGCCATGGATGCACATTAACTTTTGTGACTGCATAGTCAGAACTTTATGTCATACCTTAAATAAGTGAATAAACTGAAGTGCATTTTTGAAGTTGTACTGGAGCTTAAAGTTTGCAAATTTGCAATTTTTAATTTGTAAAGCCCATGGTGACATTTTAGAAGTATGCCTGATATACGTATACATGTACATGATTTACCCGTACAGTGTATGTAGATGTATGTGTCTTGTCTTGTGAGAAGTCAGGCTCTGTCCATAATTAGCTACAGTATGTCACTGTCACTGCTTTTTCCCAGAAAATAGATCTGAGGTGAACTTGGAAACAGGCATAAAATTCTGTTCACTGAAGCAGATTTTGTAGCCAAGTTCTTTTAACTTGAGAGGTTTTTGCTTTGTATTTTTTTTTATGAAGTGAAGTGAAGCTGTACAGTGACTCCATGTCATATAGGATTGTTTTTTTTTTCATTTATATTATCGTATTAGACATTTAACAGTACAGCTAATTTGTGACTGACATTTGTTCAGCTGTGAATTTAAGTGTTAGAAACAAAAAACCGCTGCTCCTTCCACTTATTTGACCCGGATTGCAATCTGTTAGCTTTTAAGTGTAAGTGGATAATATTAACATCCCATGTTGTTTCCAGTATAATAGTAAAGCTCAGTCAAAAGCTTTATTCTCATGTGTGATTGGTTAAATTTTGTTTATATACAATTGTCTGATGCTATTTTATAGACAGATTTGTCACAACAGCACTACTGTCACTGACAAATTACTTTTCGTCTTTTCTTCTAAAATTTCAAAATGATATCTCTCCATTGTTAAGTTCTGTAAAGGATTTTGTTTTTTTGGATAGCGTGTTTCTATTTATCAAACTGGATTTTAAGTTTTGTTCAAAGTTGGGATTTTCTTTGAAAATTGGAAACTGCACTATTTAAAGTTGTAAAAGACAAAAATTGAGTTAAAAAATTATTTTTTTTTTATTCACTCTATTCCTCTTAGAAAATAAAACAAAAACAAGAAAATAAACATTGCCATGGTTGTATGTAGATGTATGTGATTATGAAATTTATTGTGAGCAGATACATTAAAATTGATGTGATGAGAAATGAAACTTAAACCCAGTGTGTGTGCGTCTTATTTTTTTTTTTGTCCTGCCATTGAAACTTCTACATGTACCAATACTTGATTGTTGAACATGAAACCACATCTGGCTTTTCTCAAGCAGAAGTAATGAAAATAAATGATCTACCAGGTAAGACAACCTACTGTAAGTAAACCCATATTAGGTAAATTACATGTACATGTATGCCCAATTCTCTCACAATGAACATTGGCCTTTCAGCACCCACCTCTTGCTTGCTGATGTCAATGATAGTTAGAGGATGATTTTATGACATTGTTGCTGTCATTGGAATAAATAAGTAGACTACCGTTAGCACGTATGTGTTAACAAATTTCCTTTGTGTCTCAAACTCAGTAGTCAAACTCCAAAAGTCCAAGCTGTGTTTTTCATAAGTGTTGCAACTCTTAAAATTGTCCAATTTTATTTAACAAACACATTAGCATTTAATACAAACAAAGTCAGCAGTTTCAGCTGCTCGCTTTTTTATAATTTACAAATGAAGAAACTCATACACACACTTCTGTGACAATAGTCTGACAAAGATTCATCCACATTCCATAAATAACCCCGGCTTTGCTGGCATAAACCTGCTTTCAATTTTCGTTCTTCTCTCTCCCTCTCCTGTAATCTGATAGCCACAGCTGATCTCCCTCTGCCCTCCCTCCCCATTTCGCTTACTCCTTCACTGATGACAAAGAAGCTCCCTGGTCGAATGCCTGCTGCTTCAAATGGTGCAACTGCACACAAGTCAAATAAGTCTCTCATGCACATGACAGCTGTACATACAGTGTTCTTATAGTTAGGGAAAAGCATGCTGATCACTCTTGAAAGACTGTCAAATATTATAGCTTTAGGACAATATAAAAACTCTTTGAAAACAATGATTAAACAAAGAAAAAATATTTCCATACTTCATATTATATGCATTCATATTACATAAAGAACAAACTTTGCTGCAAGCATGAAATAAAGGTAGAAGTATTCTACACATCACAACTATGAGTCCATCTAGCAAGTTAGTAAACTGGGGGAAACTGGATTGGGCAAAATGGCTTCAGTGTGACTGCCAGATGCTAAAATGCTTTATTCACCACAAAATGTGCTATTCCCTTATCCCATGCTGAGTCAACTCAATTTGTGAAACCAAACCAACAGGATTAGTGAACGATGTTTTTCTACATTCAAAAAGTGCATTTGGCATACAGAAAAGGCATAAATAATTAAATTTTCCTTTCAACCACATTGAGACAATTAATCTGAGCAACTGATGGGACACAATCTTGGTAACTGATGGGAGGTTGTAAAAATGTGCTCTTTTCCAAGACGGTCACCAGGTCACGAAGAGAAGATAATGCTGACCAAAAATGTTAATTTAACCCATACCCCGCGCGCTACCCGTAAAGCCCGCTACCCGGTCAGTGACCTTACTCACGGAGAATCTTATCCAGATGTCACTGACCCGTGCCGCTAGACGATGACCACATACGCTGTCCACGTGGTTCGGTTTTTATTGATCGGTATGAAAACATTCGCTGCTACGCCTTATCATGCCTGATAATGAATTAACCAGCAAAACCTTAGTCTGTCAGTCTCTAACCAATGATCTGACTTATGATTCCAAACCGACAGCTGTAGTTTTCGTGAGAACGAAGCATGATAACAAGCCACGCCCTCCCAAGCCCTACACAAATGGTTTCATCCTGATTGACACATACTAATAAACCAACGTGGTGTCACGATTAAGGTTGATGACCTTGTACGCCACGAGTATAGAGGGGGTAAACTTAGTAGGGGAGAAGGGGAGTTTTTTAAGTTGTTGACTAGCATGAAAGATTACTATCACGAGGAAGGTCGGTGGCCTTGTGCGCCACGAGTCTAGGGGGGTGAGCTTAGCAGGGGAAAAACACGGTTTTTAACATTGTTGACGAGCGTGGATAGATACACATGACTCGCTTTAAACTAGTCGCGTGTGCAAAAACCTCGGGAGTATAAGTAGAGGAGAAGCTCGACACACGTGGTTCCCAAATTATTCGTTCCTAAAGGAAGACGCAGCGAGAAGTGGTCCGGGCGACAAGTGGAAGGTCGTGCCATGGGGACCAGGGGTGTTATGTATGTGAGGAATCTATGAAGGTTCCCCATGTTTTTCATTCCTAAAAGGAAGACGCAGAATTTATCGGTCCGGGCGACAAGTGGAAGGTCGTGCCAGTGGGGACCAGAAGTGTTAGGTGTGTGAGGGATCCATGATGTTCGCATGTATTTTCCAATAAGAAGAATTTAATCGGTCCGGGCGACAAGTGGAAGGTCGTGCCATGGGGACCAGAAGTTGAGGAGTTCTGATGATAGGATGGGAACCCATCAGAAGCTTGTGATTTGCGATGGCGGATGTGAACCGTCGATGTGCTGTGTGTATTTGCAGAAGAAGTGTCTTTGAGGACGGGATGTCGAGAACCCCTCAAGGAACAAGTAATCTACGATGGCGGGTGTGAACTGTGTGTTCTTATTTGTGTGAAAGCCAGGGGCGTCTGTTTCCCCTTTTATCGTCGAAATTAAAGATCTAGAAAGGATTGTGTGAACTCTAGAGAAGTGAAACTGCATCAACGAGGAGGGCAGCTGTTGACAGAGACTATTAAGTATATGTAGTTAAGTTTATAGACAGAGGGATTAGATCTAGATGTGAAACGGGGAATAGATAATAGCCATGATCCCCAAGAGTAAATTTGAAGTATCTCTGCAATAATTTTACACAAAAGTGGCCTCCCGCAGGACCCGGGTATGAAAATGTGGGACAAAATTGTTGCCTCACATGTTGGGGGGGGGGGGGGGGGGGGGTATGTTTGAAAGTTTGTATAAAAACTGGCCGATGGTATGATTGATTACCATGGCAACCATGAGTTGTAGGTATAGGGAAATTGAACATCTTACACATTAGGGCATAAAATGCATTAGAACAGATGAGATGTAGATTTTAGTTTTCACTGCAGCACATTCCTTTGTTCTACAGGAGGGCACTTATTGCACATCACATAGTTTTTGCTATAGAAGAGTAAAAAGGTCATCTTCCACAGCGTTCCGTACATGAAACATGACACCATAAAAGGCTTATAAATGGCCAACTATTGCAAAATATTCCACTTCAGTTGACATTTAAGCTCAATATTAGCATTATCTGCCATGTACATAAATCGTGAAAATTCCTGCGATTTCTATAACATTTGGTAACATGTTTGGTGTAATTTCATGTATGGAACAAAGAGCAACTCTTCACATTCCTCTTCTTCTCCTATACCCGTGTAAGAGCCTTGATTTTAAGTGCAATGCAATATTTACCCAACTATGGCTTTCTTTTCTTTTTTTATTTATACTCTCTGTGTGTAAAACGGAGCAGCGGTCTGTACAGCTCACATAAAGTGTTCCGTACATGAATATGACGCAGTACTTTCTTGCTTGAAAAATAACCCGCTCTCCGCTCCCTGCTGCCAAAAACAATCTTGACATGAATAATCTTATCGGCTACAACAGAATACAGACTCACAACACCAACAACAATGCAAACATCGTAACGACGACAGTAAACTAGATCTAGATCTAGATCTAGCGTTCCGTACATGATATTACGCAACCGCCGTTGGTGTCCTGATAATCTATTTTGTATTACAAGACACCAACAAATACACTTTCGTGTGTAAAAACGACGCACTGAAATGCAGTTGATATCGAACAAGGGTCACCATGCCGGTTTCATACCGTTGCGGGCGAATAAGCTTGTAAATCTATTATTTCAGCGCTATTTTCGTTCCGTACATGATCGTTAACGGGCATTTCGTTCCGTACATGAAACATGAAAATGTGATGGCACCAAAACGTTTGGATTTACTGTGAAAAAACAAACAAACATGGAGTTCTCAAATTTTTACACACGCTTCTCGAAGGGGCAAACTTGCCTTTCTAACATTGTGTGACGTCACAGCCTTCTTTACCCTTCGATACGACGAACCGTTCCGTACTGGTAAAAGTTGACGCGAAAGTGGGCGGGCTGAAACATTCGAGGGATGCCCTTTGGTACAGAAACTCTTGAGATTTTGAAGGGAAGACCATACCACACACAAAAGAGCTTGATGCTTGCAGTAATTCTATATTCATCGACTTCAAGTGTTCATCCTTTCGGCCCCTTTCCCTTGACACGAAAATTCATGTACGGAACGCATTTTGAAATCACCCATTATTTTTTTAGTTTAGATTGCCAGAGACCTCCAATTCAGCATTTAGTAAGCTCACCCATTTGTCTTGATCAGTAGACAGTGAGTTTTGCTGTATGGTTACCATGTGTTAAAATACACACCATTCTCAGTAACCACTATAAAAACGCCCATTTTTTACCGCCAGAAATACACATACTTTGGAATATTTTTTTCTCATATTTTTTTGTTTATGGTCCAATTGCTTCAAAACTGCTCCTGTAGGTACCTTATCCATTTCTGAGCACAATAAGCATAAGATTATGTTAAAAAGTATCTATGGTTTCCTTTTTAATGCATTTCACCGAACCCATTGAAAAGAAGAGCACCTTTTGGCAACTGACCATATATCATTTAAATATCTTCACAGATATTACTCTAACAAATGTATATCATCATAATACCAGAATAACTTTTTTATTACATTGAAACCTGTGAAAAAATCACATGATGACTGACATGGTAACGTCAATCGATTAAAGGAATCCCACAGTTTTTAACATCCCACCTTCTGTCACTACATGTATTTGGAAGCTCTTACATACAGTCGAGCACGCAAAACTCGAACACATCTAAGTCGAAATCACGGATCCCACGAACAGAGATTTAGGTCCCGAATTTATTTCTCAATATTCTTAGTAGTTACATGTATTTCACGCGAACCTCGAATTGCGACACGGATTCATCGAACCAGTTTTCCTGCTGCGAGTGAGATCCAAGCATCCTAGTAGAAAAGGAAAAAAAAAAAACAAACGCCAGAAACTTCATTCGGCTAGCCGTAGCATAACCTAGTGGTGACAGTATAGTGCGTATAGTCGCCCTCTCCCCCTACCCCCGATAAAAACAGGGACTAAAATAGGCTACCTGAGACGACCGATTCGGGCAGGAAATAACTTTTTTTTTTTTGTTTGGTTTGTCCCGCACATAGATATATATACTTGTACTACACAGTGATGTAGTACAATAATAATATGATCCCGCGTGTCATGATTCGGATATTATTAAAACTCACGCAGAGAGTGAGTTGTTGTTGTTTACCAGGGCCATGAGAAATTGGCTGGTGGCCTTGAACGGTCCTCGCCAAATTATAGTTGGTGAGTAAATAAATGTAGAGTTAAACTGCTAGAGTCACGCTTGTCGGCTTTAATGTTCGTGATTAATAAGTAATGGAGTAGGGGTGAAACAAGGTGGGGACAGTTGACATTGTTAAGTATGACTAGACAAGTTTTTGCACGTTAACTGGCTGGTAGAATAGTGCAGACGTATTACTACAGTTAAAATGGGTGGGAGGTTTCGACCTATGAGATAGCTGAACTAATTGGGCCAGCGGACTAGCACGCTGGGTAGTTAGATAGTATATAACATCGTGTAACGTTCAGATTTGATGAATACAGACGAGAGAAGCATCGTTTCGTGAAGTATCTCCGGTTGGCCAGTACCTGAACTGTGTGGTCTGAAGACTAAGAAGTCCTTGCTAACGGACTGACTGAGCTCTAGAAAGAAAGGTCTGAGTGGGCTGACCTTTGAAAGCCCACGCTGCGCTATTTTGATGTTCGCGCCTCTCAGTAGGCGTGAGCAATGGTAATATATCTTAATTATTCAAGTATAATAGAGATCGGAGATAGAGAGAGAACTACAGCCTCATAGGAAGACTAAAGAAACCCCAGCTGGCACTCGACCACGAGTGTCCTGTATGATAGATCTATTGCCATAGTATGATTGGAATAATATAGCACATTGTTGATGAATTGAATAGTGATTGTGCATAAAATATAGTCTTTTGGCAACTGCTTAAATTACCTACAAGCCGAAGAGTGCTTCTGTAGGCGTTGAACGTACTGGGCTCTCCTAACATTTAAGCCCATATGATTTATGGAGAGTTTGCCTGGCGACTGGCCAGTGGCGACTCAACTGTCACTTTAAATTGATATCCAGTTTCGTATAATATACCTATTTACTATTGATTGCAGTACCTCCATAGTTACATGAATATCATTGGTTAAGTTATTAATTAGAGTTTTTGGTTTGAATATATACCTCTATTGTCTTTTGTTTTGTTATTAATATTTATGTAAACTATGGCCTGACCGGCCTGACATATATACGCTCTAGTTATTTAGTACTTTTCTTGTGTGGTTGTGTCCGAGTGTGAGTTAGCTGCCTCTCGTGCAGTCGTAACATCCCCAAGACCCTAACTCTGCTCGTGACATCTGGAGGGGACCCCACTGACATCTGAAGAGGACCCGTCACCTTCTGACATCTAGAGAACACTACTATCATCGGAAGAGGACCCCGTCAACAGCTGCAGGTCTACCACTCTAAGACTCCACTGTTATTTATGTAATTTTTGTAGTTTATAGTTTTGTATACTGCTGATTTTTTTGTTTGTTTCTCCCCCACATGTCTGGCATGTCCTCTCGTCATTGATCCTGGGACCACTACGAGGGACTGACAGCTAGCATCAGGAAAAGACAAGACCAGCGCTGTGGACCAAAGGAAAGAGCCAGTCCATTTTGCCCAGTTAAGTGAACCATCTGTATTTGTCTTCGTTTGAGGGGTTCGTCGTTCCAGCTCCCCTACTTTTGACAGGCATTATTTTTTTCTTTTGTGTTAGATTAGATAGGCGGGTGGTTGGAAGGGATCGAGACTTAGCATACCTCTTTTTGCCAGACTAGCAGATCTAGATGGCGTTTAAAACGGATAGGAGATACGCTTTGCCTTGAATAGTTCTGTAGGGACCTGTTATTCGTATAGATTGTTAGCGTTCTATCTTCCTCGTATTTTAGGAAGACGTCTCTCCTGTTCTTTTTCTTACCTTTTTGTAGATAGTTTCAGGTTAGTCGGGTCTGTTGTCGTTCGTGATTTCTGTTAGTCTAGCGTCTTATTGTAATTTATCGTTCGTTCTGTTCCTCTTGCGTCTTGTTTGTAATGTATTACCTTTTTATATATTCGTTATATAGTATTTATCTTTCTTGGTTACACTTATTTTTTTATTTTTTTTGATTACATACTTCCATTGATTCACGTGTTTTGACACGTTGAGCGGTTTTTAGAGGTAACTTGGCTTGGTGAGAGGGAAAAGTTTTTAAGAATTAACCCTCCTGTGCTGTAGAGTGACAACACTGTTTAAGTGACAACTATTATTGAATTGTTGGAATCCGTGCAGTGAGTACACTGCCAGTTCTTGCTAATTATTAATTTATACCGATCTCGTCTTTAAATTGACGGGCTCCCGAGAGGACAGTATTAGACTGTTCAGAGAGGTGACCTTTTTTTTGTGTAGTGATGAATAGTGAGTATTGGTTTTATTGTCGGCTGGTGCCGCCGCCCGAAGGAGCAATAAATTGTCTCAGGGGAAGAGTCTGTATCAGTGTCGAGGTGATATCAATATAAGAGCTATGTGAATTATATATATTGAGGATACTTTTTTTTAGTCGTCTGCGTATGACGTCGACCCGAGGAGAGCAATAATGAGATTGCCTCGTGGGATGGATGATATTGGTATTTTTCGATTATTTGAGAGATGTTTGGCAGTGGTAACGTAGTACACTGCGTATTCGTGTTTTGAGAGATATTTTGCAGTGGTAACAGAGGACACTGCGTGTTCGCGTTTTGAGATATTTTGCAGTGGTAACAGAGGACACTGCGTGTTCGCGTTTTGAGATATTTTGCAGTGGTAACAGAGGACACTGCGTGGTCGCGTTTTAAGAAGTTTTGGAGAAGTGTGGAGTTGTTTTTATACAACCGATTATGTCTATGGTTTTCCGCGTTTCGTGGACCATCTAACGTAATACCGATTATGATTGTGACTATCCATGTGGCCAGTGGATGAGTTACCTAAGAACATACCCGATATGGATATTGAATTGAACCGATTATGACTATATTACCGAGATGACTGTGACACTTGACGTGTGCATGGCTTGCGTACGGAAACGGCGCATTAAATTAACTGCTATCGCCTCGTGGCATCTCATCTATACCGGATTGGATGTTGGAAAGATTTAATTGTAATGTTATTTGAGATCTAGATTAGTGTTAAATGCGAGAAGCGCTACATGAAATTTGAACGAGAACATCAGACTAAATTATCTTACGGACGCTTCTGTTAGTGTTAATTAGGCTTAACTATGCCGAAATTTGTAGTTGTGATAGACCCGGAAATTTTGTTCTCCTATTTAGGTCTGTCATATGTACTGGCGTTGGATACTGATTAGCACCTCATTCAGAGACCGAGGGATGGTATCACATATTGTTCACCCATTGTGAACACTTTTCACCTACCCCTGTGCTTTCCTTTGTTCCAACAGCTATTTTACTGACGTCGACCCGTATTTTGGCCACACCAGACGTTGTTGCCCAGGGTCGAGGACGAGAGGTCATGGCAGACCAGGAGTCCAGATCCACTAATGCCATCGATGCTACTATAGTTATCTTTTCTTGAGTATTATTCATTGTATGTATGCATTCCTGATGACATTCGCACAGGATCAGTGTTGTACTCTAAAATTTTAGAGTTATGATTGTTAATGTCTACCTATTTAGAGGTAAGATTTAATCCTCAGAGAGATATATACTTTTGGACGGAGCCTTAAGATTTTCATGAAGTTTTGTCCATCAATGATACCCGTCCTGTAGGTTTTTTTTTCAACTTTTGTAGTAGTCTTAGTTATTACCTAGTTAAGTTCACCTTCGAGCAATTTCTCGACTCATGCCTTCCCCTTACGATAATAATTTATATCGTTAAAATTGCAAATTTTAACTGGGGTGGGGGATGTGTCATGATTCGGATATTATTAAAACTCACGCAGAGAGTGAGTTGTTGTTGTTTACCAGGGCCATGAGAAATTGGCTGGTGGCCTTGAACGGTCCTCGCCAAATTATAGTTGGTGAGTAAATAAATGTAGAGTTAAACTGCTAGAGTCACGCTTGTCGGCTTTAATGTTCGTGATTAATAAGTAATGGAGTAGGGGTGAAACAAGGTGGGGACAGTTGACATTGTTAAGTATGACTAGACAAGTTTTTGCACGTTAACTGGCTGGTAGAATAGTGCAGACGTATTACTACAGTTAAAATGGGTGGGAGGTTTCGACCTATGAGATAGCTGAACTAATTGGGCCAGCGGACTAGCACGCTGGGTAGTTAGATAGTATATAACATCGTGTAACGTTCAGATTTGGTGAATACAGACGAGAGAAGCATCGTTTCGTGAAGTATCTCCGGTTGGCCAGTACCTGAACTGTGTGGTCTGAAGACTAAGAAGTCCTTGCTAACGGACTGACTGAGCTCTAGAAAGAAAGGTCTGAGTGGGCTGACCTTTGAAAGCCCACGCTGCGCTATTTTGATGTTCGCGCCTCTCAGTAGGCGTGAGCAATGGTAATATATCTTAATTATTCAAGTATAATAGAGATCGGAGATAGAGAGAGAACTACAGCCTCATAGGAAGACTAAAGAAACCCCAGCTGGCACTCGACCACGAGTGTCCTGTATGATAGATCTATTGCCATAGTATGATTGGAATAATATAGCACATTGTTGATGAATTGAATAGTGATTGTGCATAAAATATAGTCTTTTGGCAACTGCTTAAATTACCTACAAGCCGAAGAGTGCTTCTGTAGGCGTTGAACGTACTGGGCTCTCCTAACATTTAAGCCCATATGATTTATGGAGAGTTTGCCTGGCGACTGGCCAGTGGCGACTCAACTGTCACTTTAAATTGATATCCAGTTTCGTATAATATACCTATTTACTATTGATTGCAGTACCTCCATAGTTACATGAATATCATTGGTTAAGTTATTAATTAGAGTTTTTGGTTTGAATATATACCTCTATTGTCTTTTGTTTTGTTATTAATATTTATGTAAACTATGGCCTGACCGGCCTGACATATATACGCTCTAGTTATTTAGTACTTTTCTTGTGTGGTTGTGTCCGAGTGTGAGTTAGCTGCCTCTCGTGCAGTCGTAACATCCCCAAGACCCTAACTCTGCTCGTGACACCGCGCTCATACTCATACCGCAATAGAAAAAAAGGAAAGAAAGGAATTAAGCGTTGCCGTACAAACTGAAGTACAGCCAAACAGAGAAAACTGGTGAGTTGTGTTCACCTTTTAGTTTATTTTATCGTTGTTGGGCTTGCCTTGCCTTACCGAAGCACTTCCAGAAGAGAAAAAAAAAACAAAAACATTTGGGCACAAGGTTGCATGCCGCTGTCGCCACGCGCGCCAGTAGTTTAATACATTGATTCTCTTTCAACTGGCCACGGGGGGAGGGGGGGGGAGAGGAGATTAGGGGAAGTACAAGTAATTCGTGGTACACGTCGTCAGTTGTATTATTTTCCTTGAATATAATATAGCAATAATACCTCATGATTAATGAGCCACATATTCCTCGAAATTCGGCAAACTCGAACTAAATGAAGCGACCCCAAAGAATTTGAGTTTTCCATGCTCGACTGTAGTTTTAAATACTGAGCCAATTCCAACGTGGTTGATTCAGTACCTGAACCGTCCGAGTCTTTCACATTCATTGATTTGGAACCGAAACAGCGGCACAAAAAAAAACAATCCCAAAAAAGTGTATGCAGAAATATTTCATACACATATAAACTATAAAATGTGTGAATATTTCAATTCAGTTTTATTTATATTACCTATGCAACTTTCAAAAGGACATAAAGAAAATAATGAACAGGACCAAATTTAGACGTAAAGCATTCAATTTCCTATCACTGTTCTGACAGTTTCACCTTTCGAGAATGACTCATATTACAAATAAAGGATGTAAATGTATTTCCAGTGAGAAAAAAATTTCAAAGAAAAAAAAAACACTGAATATTGTTTTTAAATCCTCAAGGTGAACTTGCCAAAAAAATAGAAAATAAGACGCTTGCCATGTTGCATCAAGATCTGTCAAGCACTTTATGAGAATTATCTTGTTTTCTGAATTATTTTGAAGAACTGAGAAATCGTCTAATTTTGTCAGAACACAGAAATGTCTGTCTTGGTAAATTTACAAAATTTTAATGACTTATAGTTATTTCTTGAACTCAAACTTTCAGACTTGAAATGCAATTGATTAATTGACTTAGAAATACCAAAAGCACAGTACCCTGCCATATGTTCACATAAATTTACTCATACAAAAATTCCTATTCCCTCACACTCACAGGGTCTTCACATGATCTGCCTCTCAGTATCCACAACAAAACATTTAGTTGTATTTGTGACAATATTTAAATTTCTTTTTCTGCCACAAAACGTACACCTGACCCTTTTCCCCAGACATAACACATCAACTCAACTTGTAACTAATGCTCTGACCACTGCCAAACATCCTCCTCTTCTACACACAGTTGGCTGTCTCAGCCCTCCCCCAGAGCGAACTGACTGTCTCAGTCCTCCCCGACAGTCTTTCTCAACCCAAACACTTATTATTCACCTCCAGAGATGTCTGTCTCATTCTCAAATCCCAAAACTGGCTGTCTCGTTCTCTGGCCCCACAGCTGGTTGTCTCATTCTCCACCCTCACAGCTAGCTGTCTCGTTCTCAAATCCCAAAGTTCAATTAGGTTGGTTCTTATTCTCTGCCCACAAAGCTGGCGGTCTCATTCTCAAATCTCAAAGTTGGCTGTCTCATTCTCTACCCCAGCTGTCAGCCATCTCATTCTCCACCCCCAAGGCTGCCAATCTCATTGCCACTGTTTCTGGTCGCACACTCACTATTATCTGCAATTAATGTGAGAAATCTCTGTTAAAGACACTGTTAAAAAATGACACTGTTAATAAATCTCATGTCCCATATAGTGTTGTGTGACTTGTCCATCTAACTTTTCTTCCTGACACATCAATCACTGACATAGACATGGGGCATAAATTTGCAAATTCTATTGGCAAGTAAATATGAATTACAGAAATAAAAACTGAAATTAATTAACCCTATTCTCTCATGAATTTCTGTTGGGGAAAAAGAAATTTAATGCTGATGACACTGTAAAACATCCAAACATCTGTTCAAGTTTTTCAGTAATCAATGAAACTAAGACAAGCACCAAACCTGACTCCTGTCCAGTGTTTTTCACTGTTCACGCAAATAGAGTGCAAACAAACATGATAAACTACAATTAATACTATATCATGCAAACCTTCTGTTGTTGTCATTTCATCAATTTCAATCGACACAATATGCTTGCCAGGGATCATGGCCAAACCAAGGATACGTGGGTCTTCTTTAGGCTCCGAATCTGACAGATTTTAATATTGAAATCAGTTTAAATAAGACTGACAGTTCTCATGTCAAAACCAACAGACAACTTTCAGATGTCAAGAATTACCAAGTACTATTTTGTCCCTGGATGGAAAGTTACCTGAAAAAGAACTGAGTGCTTCTGGTTATAACTAAGTCGAGCACGCGAAACTCAAACACACTTAGGTCGGAATCACGGACCCCACGAACAGATATCTAGGTCCCGAATTTATTTCTCAATATTCTTAGTAGTTATTTCACACGAACCTCGAACTGTGACACGGATTCGTCGAACCAGTTTTCCTGCTGCGAGTGAGATTCAAGCATCCCAGTAGCCTGGAAGTAGAAAAGAAAAAACGAACGCCAACGCCAGAAACTTCATTCGGTTAGCCGTAGCATAACCTAGTGGTGGCAGGACAGTGCATATAGTCGCCCTCTCCCCCTTCACCCGATAAAAAAAGGGACTAAAATACCTGAGACGACCGATTCGGGCAGTACAGGAAATAACCTTTTTTTTGGGGGGGGGTTTGTCCCACGCATAGATGTACCAGTACCTGACATTGTACTTCATGGTCATGTATGATCTATGGTCCCGCACTCATACTAGTCATAGCCATACCGCAATAGAAAAAAAAAAAAAGAAAGGAAGCGTTGCCGTACAAACTGAAGTACCGCCGAACAGAGAAAAATAGTGAGTTGTGTTCACCTTTTAGTTTATTTTATCACTGTTGGGCTTGCCTTGCCCTATCGAAGCACTTCCAGAAGAGAAAAAAAAAACGTTCGGGCACAAGGTCACGTGCCGCTCTCACCACGTGCGCCAGTTTAATACATGTACATGTATTTGCTTCTCTTTCAACTGGCCACGGGAGGGGGGGGGGGGGGGGGGGGATTAGGGGAAGTACAAGTGATTCGTGGCACTCGGTGTCAGTTGTATTATTTTCCTTGAATATACAGCAATAATGCCTCATTATTATAATATTAATGCTTCACGTATTCCTCGAAATTCGGCAAACTCGAACTAAATGAAACGACCCCAAAGAATTCGAGTTTTCCGTGCTCGACTGTACTTCACACATTAGTCTGACAGGGAAAGACCCCCCCCCCCCCCCAAGATTTATTTGTCCATCTGCATTGAAATATTTCTGGATATTTAAAGCTACCCTAGTACACGTACCACACTGCAATGGTTCTTCAGTTTAAAACCTTTCAATCAACAATGAAGATCGGATAAGTAAGTGCAGTTCCTGAATTTTAGTCCTTGGAAAGTTTTACCGACTTACTTTCATGTAGAGAAGTGTGATAAAATGCATTTATAATCAACTTATATATTATTTACACCATCACTATTTTTGCTCTGAAATGATGTCATTGTCATTTTGTGTCATCAGACATGCTCTCATGCTTGAAATGTTACCTGGTGATTTGAGATATTCTTCACAAGAGCCCATAATTATGTTGCAGTCACAGTCTGTGCATACAAATATTCCTGCAAAAACCAAAAGTAATAATTAATAAAATTATTATACTAATTTAAATTATCTTACTGTGGAGCTAAAGGGTGAACATGCAAGCATGTAAGACATCATGACTATGTGATAAAAAATGATGAAACTTGGTGACTGCTTCAATTTTTGATGATAAATTACATGAACTTGGACACCTCTGTCTTGAACAAAATTCAGTCTTTATTATCATTTATTCACCATTTTTTGCATCGCAAAACAAGGGACGCAGTTTCTTCCAGTAGAATCAAAAGCGTGACTGGAGATTGCAATCTACACCGCTCTTTACATATTGCCGGTCAACTTTATCACATCTGTGAATTCTGCAAAGGAATTGTGTTGTAACAAAAAGATCTATTAGTATTAGTCTTCACATCCAATCCAACTTCCAAGTGTTTTTATTAATGTAACCTAGATCTAGTTAATTATGCAGCTGGTATTGGTCCTTACAAAATTTATCCTGCCCAGGTCGGCTAGTCACTATGAGAGCACTAAAGGGTGTACATGAAAGCACCTAAAACTTCATGACCCCATCACCAAATATTATGGAATTTTTGTGCACTGTCTCATTTTTTTACAATAAATTACAGGGGCACATCTGGACAGTCTAATAATTATTCAGTCTACTATGTATTTCACGATTTTTGTGAGCCGCAGAAAAGAGATGCATTTTTGTCGAGTAAATTCAAAAAGTATGGTCAGAATTTCCTTCCTCGTCTCTTTTTGCACACTGCTGGTCAGAAACCAGGTTGAGCTGGTTGTATTGTATCCACAGCTGTGTAACGATATATTCTAATAGTCTTTGCCGTAAATCCATGTGCCGTTATTAACCCTTTCAGTACTGAAACTACATTGCTGCTAACTCTTTACCGCTGCATCCATTAGGTTTTGTTCCTCCATTACTAGCTTTTATATATAGATCAATAGCCCGATTAAGATTCATATTTACCATTGAAAATAACTGAAAATAAACCGGACTTAGGAAAATCTAGCTTTCACGGCGTCAGTATACAAAGGGTTAATGTGACCTAGATCTACACATACAGTTGGTGGAAAGAATTCACAAGATTCATCTTGGTCAAGTTGGCTGGTAACCATAAGAATAATAAATAACATTAATCTAGCACTTCATCCCATCAAATAGCAATGCCAATGAAAATTTTTTTTTTGCACCTTTGATGAATAAAACAAGATTATATCAAAAGCCTTATCTTTTATAAGAAAAATGCTTTTTACTTTGTTAAAATCCATCAATAAATAACAAAGTTACGTTCGTTTAAAGTTTTGAAAAATCGGATTACCTGTATCTATATCTATATAATAAAGCTACAACAAAACCCCTAATAGTCCTATGGACTCGGAAACTACACAACGCACCGACCTGAAATTTGGCACAAAGAATCATGGGATAGCGAACATTGTTCCTATCGCTATACACAAACAAAACCGTTTGTTATTTCTGAGTTAATCGGTAAATGATGTTATAATTAAAGACTAAATTCACGAGAGCGTTTGATCCGAAATTGACGATCAATAAGATATTGATGTATGTTTCTAATAATAGCCCACTTCCGCCTACACATGACGTTATCACTTCCTGCGATGTGTTCACTAACAAACAAACTAACCCGTGCGCAAATCATTGCCATTTGACGGATGCTGACGGGATGCGCAGGATGTCAACGCGCAAAGGGAGAGCAGTAAAACGTATCTAAAAACAAACAAACAAAAATAAAAATAAAGCTAAAGGAACGGGCAAAATGAAGCAGGTCCATAATAATCACCCAGAACTGAAACTAATAAATCGATTTATCCCGGGCTGGGCCGGGCCACTCAGCTAGTACATGTAATAAAGCTACAACAAAACCCCTAATAGTCCTATGGACTCGGAAACTACACAACGCACCGATCTGAAATTTGGCACAAAGAATTATGGGATAGCGAACATTGTTAATATCGCTATACACAAACAAAACCGTTTGCTATTTCTGAGTTAATCGGTAAATGCGGTTATAATTAAAGACTAAATTCACGAGAGCGTTTGATCCGAAATTTACGATCAATAAGATATTGATGTATGTTTCTAATAATAGCCCACTTCCGCCTACACATGACGTTATCACTTCCTGCGATGTGTTCACTAACAAACAAACTAACCCGTACACAAATCATTGCCATTTGACGGATACTGGCGGGATCGCAGGATGTCAACGCGCAAAGGGAGAGTAGTAAAACTTATCCAAAAACAAACAAACAAACAAAAATAAAATAAAGCTAAAGGAACAGGCAAAATGAAGCAGGTCCATAATAATCACCCAGAACTGAAACTAATAAATCGATTTATCCTGGGCAGGGCCGGGCAACTCAGCTAGTATAGTAAAAAATGGCAAAAAAGTGACAACAAAATCGCCACTTTTTCATCAACTTTTTAGCATATTTCAGTCAGTTTGGGGACTGCATGCATGAAACTTGGCATCTTGGTGGGAAATTGAATGGGAAATGTGATGGTACCATTAGAATTCTTTTATCTTTATTACTTTTTCTAAAACTTGAGATTTGTAGCCATTCTTTAATTAATCGAAAACTACTCCATCACATTATAATAACCTTTGTTCACTTTCACCCCTCAAAATTCCCATTTTTACTTGCAGTGTGAAAGTAACATAAATACATGTATTTAAAAAGAATGCACACAGGCTTATCAGCATATTCTTTATTACAGACATCTAAAATATAATTTTCCACCGTAATTTTAAGTATATATATTGTATTTGAATGGACTTCGCATTCTATATTATCCATGACTGTCCTCCTTGCCGTGGCTCATATTCAAGCTCAGTCTCTAGAACGCTCAGCTTTGACACACTGTGAATACCTTTTCCTGCTGGCCATTAAAAACTTCCAAGGCCCTTTCCCAGTTCTGCAAAGTCCACTATTCCTTCCTCTCCTCCAGTGCTGTCTGTCGTCACATGTGCTGAGAAGAGAAAACATCAGCAAAGGCAAATTATAAAATGATATATTATATATCCAACTAGGAAACATATTTTACTTTAATCCATACTTTCAATATGTATCATTCTACATGTAATTAGTTTGTTTATATCATTTTTGGCATTTTGATGGTGTCTTTTCTGAACTGGAGGACAAGTCCGTTTGTAATAATAATACATGTATTGTGAAGATTGGGCTCGCCGTATTTTTCTACTAAAATATCTCAATCCATGATGAACTGGAAAAAGGGGGAAAATACAAATGATCCTTTTACTGCGGATGTATTAATATAACTCAGCTGCATAATTTACAAATAAACATGATAAATTATACCGCTGTGAATAAAATTGGAGTACAGAGCATATAATTAGATCTACATGTATAACTCTCA
Organism: Onchidella celtica; assembly: GCA_963931925.1. Lineage (NCBI taxonomy): Eukaryota > Metazoa > Mollusca > Gastropoda > Systellommatophora > Onchidiidae > Onchidella > Onchidella celtica. The sequence goes on from OZ007578.1 coordinate 19,921,172, forward strand.
GAGACAATAACATTGTGTAGGACTTATACTATGCTCAACATACTCAGACAACCCAAAAGAGGCGCGTTCATTAATTGGGGGAGGAGAGGATTGAACTTCGATGTTTCAGAACTCATCAATGTCATTTGATTTGGTAGTGACATTAATATCATACAGATCTAATTTTTCTGCCAAAAACATTATCAAAGTTAAAAACCAAAGTTTTAACCCAATACTGTTGTCTTTGCCAGTATCAGTACTCATGTTTCACCAACCTATCACCCACCAAAAACAATGTGCCACATATAAGTTAAACTCGCCCCGGTCAAGCTGTTTTTAGCAGCCAATGGAATTGCGCGTAGCGATCATCCCTCGCTTGCATGCACTGCGCTGGGTCACGACTGCCACCCATCAATGGCCTCGCTTTTTTAGGACCGGCTTTTCTTGTGATCCAACAAGAATTAAAAAATTATTGCAGTGAGAAGTACATCACATAAATCATTGAAATTTTACACAAAGTTAAAGAAAAGGTTGCTTTCTTACCTTCTCGTCGTCCCAGCTGTAACTCCCTTTATCGTCCGAAATACACACACGAATGCGAAAGAATAAACGATTTCAATGGGTTCTGAACAAAGTACGATGACAAACGTTAACGTGTGACTAGTTTGACCTTTTTTCTGATTGGATGCCAAATTTCATTCACCTATGACCGTGGGAACACATTGCACTAGGGCTTCAAAAAACGCACCTCGCATTTGTGAGCCGCCGAAATCTGTACCCAGCGGGCGGTCTCGTTTCTCGGACACACAACGCGGCTCGATTGGCATTGCTACATGATCAAATGCAACTAGCAATGGACTTCAGAAGAGATGATGTTGTTTCACATCTGTTTTGTTTTAATATAATTAATTTTGTAGATTTGCAGTTTGAAGTTTTTTTATCTTATCCTTGGATATTCCAGTCAAGAGAGAATTGCAATAGTCTAGTTTATACACCTGGTTCTTTTTTACTTTTAATCAACCTTATGAGTAAGCCTGCCATGTGGATAAGGAAAAAAAAAATTCCTCACCCATTTACATTTAGTTTAAATAAAGTGATAGTAGGCAAATTCAGCCTCCCTACCGCTCCTTCACTAGGCCTGTGAGAGCTTTGTATAGATAGGTCAAATTTCTATGTATGAGACTGCATTACATCATTACATGTACAATGTGAGGCATGCAGCCATAGACTCGATGCCAGCAATACTTGTGTAAATTTGTCTTTGTTTCTGATTCCTGTCATCCACTGTGGTCTCCATAATTTTCCCTTTGCTCTCATGTATCAATGTGAGGCAGGGTTGAACAAAATATTAATACTCCTGTAGCGTCTGCAGGCTACCCCCCCTTTTTTTTTTTGCTTGTCCTACTGGTGATTGAGCGAGTGTTCACTTCTTTTTTCCTTTTGTTGTTGTTCCCAGTGTTTGCACTCGGCGACCTGACCTTCCCTTTATAATAATTATTATTGAGTAGTTTTTTCTTGTTGAGTGATTTGACACGTTTCATAAATATTAGGACATTCTTGAATATTCAATAACATCGTAGATATAGATGTTTACGCCAGGTTTGGCCTTGAGTGATGTAACCTGGTGATGTGTGATATGTGATTGGTCAGTTTGTGCGTCTCAGGGCGAGTGCAGAGGTTAGGTTGAGTCTGGAATCTTCTATGACTATGTATATAAATAGATCCATGTACATGTGAGAGGCGGTGAGTAAGTGAGTCTTCAGCATTTATGTGTTTCCTCCTGTGGGCTAGGATATTCATTTGTTTAGGTGTTCTTTGGTGACTTCCTGGGATTATATTATTCATCATATAGTTATTAAACTTCAGTATTATTTAGTGTTTGATGGATTCCGTGTTTATTTTTCTACGGCTGTAAGTTTCATTTCCAAAGAGTAGCAGTTTAAATCATCTAGCTCTCCCTGCTATAACGTACTGAAATAAACCTCGACTGTTACAATTCCATTACGTAATATTCAATAATAATCAAAGAAATTTTGTTTGAAATTTAATTTCATATAATTCTAACATTCACAACATCTTTGTGTTCCTGGGTGGGTTATTATCATCTGTATCAACAACAGTTTAATATGAAATGCCATCATTTCTTACTTAAGATTTACTGTTTCACTGACTGGGATACCCATGGCCCAGCATTGCTTCTAAGGTAAACTTGTTACCAAATTCTTCTTTTTCTTCTCTATTTATTTACTCAGCCCTTCCTATACTTCTCCCATCTTTGGTCACACAGTAAATGAAATTTTTAAATGCAGGAAAACAATCAGATTCACTCCAACCATAAGGGATTGTGTGCCTTGTAACTCTAACAAATATGCTGACTGTCCCAATAATTTGACAGAAAATGTGAAAGTCAAAAGGATAATGTGCTGAAAAAGAGGATAACAGTTTTGCAGCCAAATGTTGCATGACCCACAACATTGCAAGGCCTCGTCACAGTTTGCATGAGACTTGCAAGAGATTATCTTTAAAAAAATTCAAGAAAACCTTGTGGAATCACCTTTCACACTGAATGACTGATTCCACGAAGTCCAGTCAGACCAGCCTAGATCAACAACGTTCGATACTATATGGAACACTGGATTTCCCACCCAAATTTAGACGACTGGCCCCATAATGCAATTTAGCCATTCATCCATACAATTTTCTCCTTCCCATGTTTCCTTTCTCATCATCTTCAAATATTGCCCCAATGCTTGTTGTGCTGCAAGAAAGAGAAATATATGACATGTTCATGACAGCTGATGCCAATGCATGATGATGGTGGTGATGTAACCAGAAGCCAGTGTGTCACCTGACAAAGAAAATCAACCTATAAGTATAGAATTACTAGCCAAACACAGATGTGCAGTACCCACAAAAAGAAAAAGCCACCCTAAAAGCCTCCATCATTACATATTTAAGTGAGGATGGATCTCCTGTCTGTAAGGAAAGTATATTTACAAAACTATCCAGGACATACAGATCAGCTAAAACACATATATTTTCTTTTATGCATCAGTAGGTCTATTGTCTACAAAACTACCCAGGATGTACGGATCGGAGGTAACATAAGAGAAGGTTAAAATTAAAGAATGTCCACAAAAAAGTTATTTCCGATAAAATACAGTACAAACTCATAATGGCACTTGGAAAAGGCTGCCACACGCGCAATCACTGCTAATGAAACAACTAATTATTTGTCTAGCAAGTAAAAACTGCTGCTGCCCAATGGCTCACGGTTTCTTTACATTTCTGTAAAATAAACTTATTATTGCATTTTTTCTTATGAATGAACATAAAAAAAAATACAATCTGCAGAGGATGAGGGTAATAATATTAATATGGTATTTCTTCTCCAACAAAATTTACAGGAGGTTAAATTTCATTTTACTCCTTAACTCTGACAATTAGAGGTCTTAACTATTTCAGGCATCAGTGTTAGGGGCTTCTGTCAAGTCTGGATGTAATTAATGTTTTCCCACTTTGGGAAACAAAAAACAGCATGGTTCAGAAAAACGCTTACTGCAAAAAAAGTATTGATAATTGATATAATGATAGTAAAGTAAAATGTTATGTACATCAAATAAAAGAGAACTGAATGTAGAAAACAAATAAATCGGCGATACGCCCAAACGCGTTTTTCACTGGACCAATAAATCAGTGATATGCTCCGAAAGTTAAATACCAACACAAAATTTCAAAAGCACTATGCCAGCACAGGCACTCAGAATCAAAGACTTTCTTGAACAGTGATAAAACGAGAACTTTTTGCACAGTTATTTAGTAGAAAATTTTCTTGAATATATTCATAGATCAAAAAAACTTGGAAAGTGTTCACTTATTGTCTGTCTCACTCTGCTTGGGACATTTCCACACAATTTCTTACCAACGAGTGTTCGACCATCTGTCATTTTGATTCTCATACTCTTGTTGAGCCACTGTTCTAATTTGTGCCTGCTTGCCTGCTGGCCCTCCTGTGTAAAACCCCTGTCACTGCCAGCCTGCAAATTTGAAATGGAAAACCAAACATATCACCAAAAAGGACAAACATCAAAATACACAACGTCCTGTTGGCATTTCTGCCCTAATGGGAAGAAATTGTGTCCCTAAGTTACTAGAATGCATTTTCTTCAAGTTAATTTTATTAACTGGTGCTGACACATTTGTGAGTGTGCATGAGAAAACCCACAATAAGTCGCAAACATGACATTTTGAGTTCTGTACATATAATAAAAGACAAGACATTTCTGATAAATTGAAGTCAGTGGCCCCCCGAAAACAAGATTTTGAGAAAATGACATTTAATCCTATAAGTGGCAATAGCTAATTGACCAAGTAATATTGGAGTGATTGATGTTAGGAGACCGTAATCTAATAACTAAGCCGTTATAGAGATCAAAGTGAGTACAGAGTAGTGTTCACTGCTCATCTACAGTTTACCCTGTAACATGCCACGGTCCCCTAAACAACAGCCAAGTCGGAAGTTTTTGGATCTTATTAGGAGACCGTAGTCTAATTACAAAACCATTATAGAGATCGTAGTGAGTAGTGTTCACTGCTCGTCTACAGTTTGCCCTGTATCATGCCACGGTCCCCTAAACAACAGCCAAGTTGGAAGTTTGTGTCGGCCCCATTTTTTCACTTCAAAGCCATTTTTCTCAAAATCAGCTCTGCCTGGAACATTAGGGAATGGAGCTGGCAAAAAATCCAGATGAAATCATGAACTGGTTTGGTTTGATGAAATCACAAATTTTCTCCAGAAACCTTGAGGAATATACAGTGGTTAGTTTATAAAATGCGGTGCATGTCCGTGGAGATATTACCTTTACTTCTTTTTTTTTTTTTTTTATATAATTAATTAATTTGGGGTGGCGGGTTTGTGCTGTAAAAAAACTTTGGTTGATTTGGCAGTTTTTGGGACACGGTTCTTATACCTTTTGCTGGCTTTCTTTTCTTCTTTAAAATTAAATCTGGGAAGTAACTGTTCACCACAAAAACGGACTTGGTGCTTCGATCCCATATGTTTTTTATGAGTATGGCAGGAGATTTGATTAAATTCAGCTTTTCTACCAGTTCTAGCGTACTTAAAATGGTAAGTAGAAATTTGTGCCCCTATTCCAAAAGCTGAACTTCTGTAACCCTTTGGCTGATGGTATGTGGGGGCTTCATGACCTTAATAAAATATTTTTTGTTCTTTGAAAAGTCATCTTTATTATCATGTATTTTGCTTCTTTAGGTTCAGTAAAAGAAAAAAAAATGCTCCAAGTCCAAGTGCTTTCAGGATAGAAATTAAACATAACGCCACCAATTCCATTTAAAAGTGCACACAGCTCTGAGACCAGAAAACTAAGCTTGCATGGGAAAGTTTGTTTTTTAAAAAGAACAAAAACTGGCGGCCCCTGCATCAAGTCAGCGATCTTGAAAACAAAAGTGACATGAACTAGCAATGAGGTGTGATTACTGTAAAACTGAATTTTAAGACCGCATTTTTTGTAATATTTCAAAAGTATGAAAGACATTCGCCACTTTGAAAAATTCATGTTGCCTGTGGATTTACCATCAGAAAATTAGGGTCAGAGAAAATGTAAGATTGCATGCAGAAATTTACTGTAATGCATGTAATATTTTTTAGAAAATTCTATACTAAATCTCTCTCTTTACCTCATGAAATATGACAACCATCAACAAAATCAGTCATTTTCTCTCAGTTTATCCTCATGAAAACCCTACCAAAAGACAGCATTTACTTGGTATCGGCATCAAATTAACACTATGTGCAGGGCGGCTCATCAATTTAGAAACAAAAGCTCCCCTCCCCAATTTACCTCATGCATTTTATTAATTTTGACCAGCATCATCCAATGATCTGACTTATGATTCCAAACTGACAGCTGTAGTTTTCGTGGGAACAAAGCATGATAACTAGCCACGCCCTCCAAGCCCTGCATAATTATTATTATTTGGGGCAAAGATTATTTCAGAGCTTGTTTCTGATTGGTTCTTAGATACAGACAACTCCAGATGGTGGTCAGCTTGTGAGAAAATGAGATAACATTGCAAATTTGTTGAGCAACAGTTCACATGTCGATGTTACATCTTTTGAAAGTGTGGGGAGAGCCTTTGAAAGCTTAGTCTTTGTGATTCCGACCAGTGGTTCACTGGTTAACATGTCCATGTCACAATGCGTTTGATTTAGAAGAGATACAGTGAACAATAACATGGTGGTTACGTCTCATAAAGGTCAGTGACCTGATGCATGAAAATACGGCTTGCGCGTGGCGCGGTCAGCTTGACCTTCCCGACTTTTGTCGCCCGTGCGGCGTGAGCGCTTGCGAGTAAATACCGAAAATTGCCGCCCCTCGCAGGGTGAGGGTTAAGCCTCATCCTCTTCTCAGTGAGCTTGTCCATGGACAGCGTGGAGATAGCTGGTGGCCAGTCAGCCATTTGCTTGAATTTTGCAATTAACCTCGACCATTGTTCTGAATGCATGTATCGTGTTTACTGTAGTATGCAATACAAAAATATGCTGGATAAATATTTGGTTAAAAATATTTGTGATGAAATTCGATAGGCTTTGTTGATAAGTTAAACAGAAGGCTCATGATGCATAAACATCCCAATTAAATTATTTAAAACATGTTTTAACCTTTTTCCCAAGAGGTCTGCATTCTTTTTATCCCAAAGTTGGGCCATATATACTTCTACAGTAAAGATGAAAAAATTACTTTTAAAGCCAGGCACTTAACTATAATAAGTATAACTTCCATTGCACGTTTGTGTCTTGACATTCCCTTATGGTTTGTGTCCAATGTTTTATAACTAAGGCTCAACTTTTTATTTTCTAGGCACAACCTTGTCAATGACTTTGGCGGGCGATTTGATTTCTAACTCATAATTATATAGTACAAAAATGTATTTAATGCAATTTATGCAAGTAACAGAATATCTCTCCAGTTATCACATCAACTAAAGATAATGACCAACTACAAAGATGGGCATTTTCTCCCAGTTGTCCCTGATGAAAGAAGAACCTACCGGCTTTGGAACATTTCCCCTATATGCATAGAAGAGCAGCTTTCGCATGGAAACTACAACTACAACCAGCACCAAAGTCAGCAGTTTCCCTTATGATTTTCCCTGATCAAACTTTTAACTACTATGAAATGGTATCACAAATTAAATGTGTAATTACTGTAATTACTAATTGGATGGAACCATTTTGTTGGATGTAATACTAGTAGTAGTAGGGGTGACAAGCGAAACCAGGAGAAAAATAATCAGTGGGAGCAACAAGAGTAAACTAGTTGATACTGCCTTGCTATGCCACAATAGTGGCCTCATGCATGCAAGACAAGGGTTGCAAAGTGAAGGGTGTAACACAAGTATATATTTTACGTTTCCCAGCTTGCAGGCAGGAGCTACTTTAGTGACCTCATGCTGGACCAAGATTCTGTCTGTGTAAAATACTGAGAGGGTCTGAAAAGAACTGTAAGATTTCCAATGGGTTGAGACAAACAGAATATATTTAATTTAATTTATAAAGGATTCTTAACGCTCACCCTGCGCGCTACCCGTAAAGCCCGCTGCCCGGTCAGTGACCTTACTCACGGAAAATCTTATCTGGGGTCACTGACCTGTGCCACTATACGATGACCACATACTGACATAGGCTGTCCTCATGGTTCGGTTTTTATTGATCGGTATGAAAACATTCGCTGCTATGCCTTATCACCGAATTTGGTGTGTGACCCAAATTTTTGGCCGGCAGGCGAGCGATTTACGGGTGGCTGCCGGTACCTACACATAGGCTGTCCTCGTGGTTCGGTTTTTATTGATCGGTATGAAAACATTCGCTGCTATGTCTTTTATCACGCTTGATAATGAATTAACCAGCAAGACTTAAGTCTGTCAGTCTCTAAGTCTAAGTCTAACCAATGATCTGACTTGAAATGATTCCAAACTGACAGCTGTAGTTTTCGTGAGAACGAAGCATGATATTGATAACTAGTCACGCCCTCCCAAGCCCTACACAAATGGTTTCATCCTGATTGACACATGATACTAATAAACCAATGTGGGCATTTGGGGCAAAGATTATTTGAGAGCTTGTTTCTGATTTCCAATGCCTTTGATTTAGAAGAGATAGGCCTATAGGCCTACAGTGAACAATAACACGGTGGTTACGTCTCAAAACAAAACGGTCAGTGACCTAATGCGTAAAAATATGGCTTGCGCGAGGCACGGTCAGATGGACCTTGCCGACTTTTGCCGCCCGTGACGCGTGAGCGCTTGGATTTGCCGCCCTGCGCAGGGTGGGGGTTAACAATATTTATAATACTAATAGCGAAAGGAATCAGGAAGGAGTGCCATACGAGTGTAGTCCTATTCCATGTTCAGGCTTTCAGGTATATTTCATGTTTCCGAGTTTTATTCGCTAAGCCCTGCATTTAGATCTACTCTACTTTACTTAAATACTAATCTAGATCTAGATTCTAGATCTAGAACAGAAGACTAACTTGCAAGGGGGGCTCCTAAAGTGGCCAAAGTCGTGTCCTTGTGAAACATCCTTACAATGTAGCCCAAAGACAGTTTTCCTCCCAGGAATCAGAACATTGACAAAATAATTTCACGAATAATAGATTAATACTGATAAGACCAAACTCGTATAAATCTAGATCTAGATCTATGTGAGTTTCGAGCTCTTTACCGGCTCACCATTGAATCGCCAGCCATCTTTCTTGCCGTAGCCGTGCCAGTGCGGCGTTACAGGCAGGGTTGCCAGATTATTTTCAAGCATTCTGCCAACTGGATTAAAAAAATCTGCCAAATACCACAAAAAAGTGCCAAACCGTACTATTTATAGTACCCCCTTTGAAAACTCATCAGTTTTGTTAAACAAAAAATTCGCAGGGCCGATGTCATAATTTTTTTTTTCATTTCCCAAGTTTAAAAAAATCACTAATACATAAAAATTGCCATGGAAAACGTGGAGTAGAGTCAGTAGACCTATACATGATATAAATAATAATGTAGCAAAAAAAATCTGCCAAATATCTGCCAAACTGCCAAACCGTTTTTTTTCTGCCAGACGACTTCAAATTCTGCCAAAAAAAGGACATTTGGCAGAAAATCCATACAGGCACACGGTCATTGCAGGGTTGCCAGACCGAAATTTTAATGCTAGAAAAAAGCCAAACAAATTCTAGTTTAGTTTTCACACGCCCATAATATCACGAAAAGCTCTAGAACCAAATGCACTTTCTGATGCCAACCATGTTTAAGCGCATATCCGTACAATATTACTGACATGTTAATTTGCATAGTTTTTAAGAATATGAATCGGCTTAAGAGCAAAACAATCCGACTTCTGCTCGGAGATTGCGTGATCTGCGCTAATACGTGAGTGTACGTCGATCACCAATGGCTACAACAGCCCCCTTTCGCCTGATTAGTCAATCTGACTACCGCCCATTG